>PVKM010007760.1:0-33728 GCA_004027735.1 Carollia perspicillata | reverse complement strand
ACACAGGGACTATGGGTAATTGTGAGGAAGACTACCAAGGCACAGAGCCATTTTCTTCATATCACATCAAGGGTACATACTATACAAATGAATGTGGGTGTTGACCTTGAGCCCCTGGCTGAGGTCGTGCTTGCCAGGTTTCTCCAATGTAAACTTATTCTTCCTCTCGCCTACCCTTTCTAAATGGAAGGAAATCACTATCTATAGCCCACATCTCAGGAGTGGGGAAAATATTCTCCTCCCCCTGCATGAGTTCTCAGTGTTAAGCTTTGTCTTCAGGATGGCCTGGACCCTGTGTTTCTAGAAGGGTGTACCCCAGATTTCCAGGTCCTTCTACCCGCTGACCTTCTTACAGTGTCACCTACCTCCTTCAGCCCTTGACATAGCTTCCAAGTTTTCAAGAAACCATCCCCTACTTTTCCCCAACAGATGGTTGATATTGTGGTTTATAATAAGAAACCTATATTTGGCACTTTTAAAACCCTTGGGATCTCCTAAATGATTAGAGTGACAAAGGTTTCTTGATAGTCCTAACAAACCCCTGCTCAACCACACCTAAGTTTATGTTAATGAGGTGACTTTTAGAAAGCACCTAACAATGGGGACTAGTTTCTAGGGTGACCAGCCTTGTGGTGGGAGAGTTGGAACTTTTAGCCCCACCAACCTCTCAGGAGGAGAGAGGGGCTGGAGGTTGAGTTCAGTCTCCAATGGTGGATGATTTAGTCAACCATGACTATGTAATGAAGCTGCCATGAAAACCCAGGAAGACAGCTCCTTGGTTCTTTTTAGAAGATGTTCAGGGTTGATGAACACATGGAGATTTGGGGAGAATGGCATGCTGGAAGGCCCTTTCCCCATACCTGGCCCTATGCATCTCTTCCATCTGGCCGTTCCTGAGTTGTATCTTTTTAGCGTAAACTGGTGATCTAGTGAGTAACATGTTTTTGTGAGTTCTGTGAGCCACTCCACAAAATCTGAGGATGTGGTCATGAGACCTTCTGATTTCTAGCTGATGGGTCAGAAGCACAGGGACCAACCTGGACCAGTGATTGGTATCTGAAGATGGGGAGAGGGCCGTCCTCTGGGGCTGAGACCCTAACCTGGGGGATCTGATACTGTCTCCAGGTAGACAGTGTCAGAAGTGAGTTGAATGAATCATGGGACACCCTGCTGGTGTCCCACATGGTCACTGAGAACAGAATTCTGTGGCTTTTCTGGCTTTAGAGACCAGATCTCTATCTCTTGAAGATGGTGTCTCATCTGAGCTTTGTGGGCTGCTTATTTGCTTTGCCCTGTCTGCAAGAGTTTGTCACAGAGTCTGAGCCTTGTGTGAGCCATGAAATGGGATGTTCCCTGGTCCCATCCCCTGGCAGTAGGCAACATCAGCCTCTTCCCTTCTCCTCATATGGATCCAACATCAGTCGCTGGAATAAAATCTTCCTTATGGCTCACTCTCTTCTCTTTCAGGCTTGTATGGCAAACCCATCCTCTCCACTGATCAGGGATTTTTGATGACAGCAGAAGATACTATTTCCTTCCTGTCTGGTTCAGCACACATCCTGTTTGATGGATTTTTACTGACCCAGGCATGAGGCACCGCCCTGCCCCAGCACCAAAGTGGGGGACCCCAAGGCAATTTTACTCTGCATCCTGTGAATCTCAGCTTCTCAGGGAACTACAGGTGCTACAGCTGGTACAGCAGCAACCCTTATGTGTGGTCAGCCCCCAGTGACACCCTGGAGCTTGTGGTCATGGTAGGTGCCCCTCCTCTGAGGGGCTCCAGCTGGCTGTCCAGGGCCTTGGCATTGGGCAGGAACACAAAGAAATGCACAAGGAAACAAGAGCGGGGCAGTAGAGAGTCATTGCTCAGAGGACCGTGAAGAGAGAAGCACTTGTCACCTTCACCACATTGACTTTCACATCCTCTCCTACAGATCTCCACACAGTGTCCTTTGAAAGCACAAAGTCTGCTGAAAAAGGAGAGGCCAGTGTTCATAATTACCTTAAGGGGTGCTGTTGAGACCACAGATAACTGACACATCCTTAGATGGACCCACCTCCAAGTTTCCTTTTTTAATTTTTTTACAGATTTATTTATTTATTTATTTATTTATTTATTTATTTATTTATTTATTTATTTATTTTTAGAGAGGGGAAGGGAGAGAGAAAGAGAAGGAGAGAAACATCAGTGTGTGGTTGCCTCTCACATGACCCCTACTGGGGACCTAGCCTGCAACCCAGGCATGTGCCCTGACTGGGAATTGAACCAGCAACCCTTTGGTTCACAGGCCGGTGCTCAATCCACTGAGCCACACCAGCCAGGGCTCATTATGAGCAGCATTCTTGGTGTCACTTAGTCTCCAAATGATTGAGTAGTGACTTGACATTCATCATCTCCAACAGAGCTTACGGTCTGTATATGAGGATAGTTCCAGCAAGGATGGATGGTGTGGTTGACCTTAGAGTCCAGGAAAGACATTCCAGTTTAGAGGCGATCACCAGATGCCTCTAATCTGCTGGGTGACACGTGACATGGATTTATCTTCTTTGGGCCTCATTCCTTATCTGCAAACTGGTGGAACAAATGCTACCAACTTCATCAAGTTAGCATGAGCATTCAGTGAACGAATCATTGCCAGCCCCCCAGAACAGGGCTTGACATAAAGAAAACAACTTTCGAGTCTGGTTAACACAAATATACCTTGAAAGACAGTTTTATCTTTGGGGTTTTACACACTGTTGGAATCTGTTGTCCCACCTTGAGTGGACCCAGGCACCCAAGGTCTACATTGCTGAGTTTTGTAGCAAAAAGTTGGGGGACTAAGAATTATTAATAATACATGCTCTCTCCATTTCCACACCAACATTAAAGACTTACTATAAAACTACAATAATCAAGACAGTGTGGCTCTGGCTGGTGTGGCTCAGTGGATTGAGCACCAACCTGAGAAACAAAGAGTCGGCAGTTCAACTCCTAGTCAGGGCACATGCCTGGGTCGGGCCAGGTTCCTATAGGGGGTGTGCGAGAAGCAACCACGCATTGATGTTTCTCTCCCTCGCTTTCTCCCTCCCTTCCCCTCTCTCTCTCTCTCTCAAAATAAATAAATAAAATCTTTTTTAAAAAGACAGTGTGATGTTGGCAAAAGGATAGACAAA
Organism: Carollia perspicillata; assembly: GCA_004027735.1. Classification (NCBI taxonomy): domain Eukaryota; kingdom Metazoa; phylum Chordata; class Mammalia; order Chiroptera; family Phyllostomidae; genus Carollia; species Carollia perspicillata. The sequence continues at coordinate 30,572 of PVKM010007760.1, read as the reverse complement.
TAGATGAATCAAATAGAATAGAAAGTCCACCAGCAGACCCACACAAATATAGTCAACTGGTCTTTGACAAAGAAGCAAAGGCAATGCAATGAAGCAAAGATAGTTTCTTCAACAAATGGGTCCAGAACAACTGGATATTCACCTGAAAAAAAAATAATCTACACACAGACCTTACACCCTTCACAAAAATTGACTCAAAATAGATCAGAGACCTAAATTTGAAGTGTAAACTATAAGGCTCTTACAAGATAGGAGAACTTTTTACTATTTCAGGGTGTCTATTTCTTTGCTTCTGACCCAGACACCCATTCACTGATAACCTTACCTTCATGTTATGGATGAAGTTTAGATTTAAAAAGATGAGAAATTTGGTGGGGGGTAGAATGAATGTGGGAGGTTGGGGTGGTGGGTAGGGTGGAAGAGGGTAATGGGCGGGGGAAATGGAGACAACTGTAATTAAACAAAAAATAAAAAGATGAAAAATTGGCCCAGGCTGGGGGGTTCAGTTGAAGTATTGCCCTGTACACACACACACAAAAAAAAACAAAAAAAGGCCCTGGCTGGTGTGGCTCAGTGGATTGAGTGCAGGCCTGTGAACCAAACAATTGCGGTCCAATTCCCAGTCAGGGCACATGCCTGGGTTGCAGGCCAGTTCCCAGCGGGGGGCACATGGGAGGCAACCATACAGTGATATTTCTCTCCCTCTCTCCTTCCCTTCTCCTCTAAAGATAAATAAATAAAATCTAAAAAAAAAAGTTTGTCGGCTCAATCCTGTCAGGGCATATACCTAGGTTGCAGTTTCAACCCTGGGTCAATGTGCATATGAGAAGCAACAGATTAGTATTCCTCCTCCCTCCTGCCGCTTGCTCTTGCTCTCTCTTTCAGATCAATAAGCATATCCTCAGGTGAGGATTTTTAAATAAAAAATAAAAATTAATTAATTAAAAATCAAAAGATTAGAAGCTGTGCTGGCCGGGTAGCTCAGTTGGTTAGGGTGTCAGACCAATACACCAAGGTTGTGGGTTCAACCCCTGGTCAGGGCACATACAGGAATCAACCAATGAATGCATCAATACGTGGGACAACAAATGATGTTTTTCTCCCCCTTCCTCACTCTCTCTCCCAAAATCAATAACAAAATTTTAAGATGTGCATTAAGATATTTTATGGGGGAGGAGAAAGGCAAAATGTCCTATGGGTCTGGAAACATCTTTCTCCTCTACAGGTGAACTTGCCCCATTGCCTCCCTCAATGGAGCTACCCCTGCCTCCCCACCCCCTATGCATTGGTATATAACTGTTTGCACAGGCTGAGTGTGATTGAAAACTTAGCACATACGTAACCAGCTTCCTCACACATATGGCCTGTGGTCAACATGGAAACTGGTGGATGGCCCTGGGTTCTCACTCGCTACTTCCTTCATGAGCACTTCCTGTGTACTCATCAAGGCTAAGGTCTCCAAATCAAGGAAAGTTAGCTTGAAGCACTCAACTTTATTCTTAGCGAGTCCTATAGATTGGAGGCCCCAATATGCAAGGATAGGACAGTAGCAATCAGATAGGTGATCCTGGACCCAGAGAGAGCAGAGCTTCCTACTTCGTGTCAGAATCTGCCTAGGGGTTTGATTGACATCCAAGCTATCATTTCAATCAAGAGTGGATATCGTTGCAGGAACGAGTATAAAGGACACATGGACAATAACAAGGGTGGGGTGGAAATGGGAGGGAAGTGGGGAGGGCTGGGGTCATGGGCTGGGATGAGGGTAAAAGGCAGAAAACTGTACTTGAACAACAATTAAAATAAAATAAAGAGTGGACATCTCACTTTAGCCTTTCTTTTCCAGGATAGCTTCTTTTTTATTTTTAAAAGGTTTTTTAAAACTTATTTTTAGAGAGAGGGGAAAGGAGGGAGAAAGAGAGGGAAAGAAAAATCGATGTGTGGTTACTTCTCATACACCCCTACTGGGAACTAGCCTGCAGCCCAGGCATGTGCCCTGACTGGAAGTCAAACCAGCGCCCCTTTAGTTCACAGGCCAGCACTCAGTCCACTGAGCCACACCAGCCAGGGCTCCAGGATAGCTTCTAACCAAGATGTTATACACACATGAGAATGATGTCTTCCCTCAAAATGTTAGAAAACAGCCCTGACCAACATGACTCAGTGGATGGATCTGGAGATTAATTTGCTCATTGAAATGAGCCAGTTAGAGAAAGGCAAATACCATATGATCTCACTTATATATGGAATCTAATGAACGAAACAAACTGGTGAACAAAACAAACTGATGAACAATACAGTAACAGAGGCATGGACACGTGGGACAGACAGACAATCATCAGAGGAGAGGGGGGTTGGGAGACTGGTTGAAAAGAAGGGTAAAGTATTAAGAAAATATATATATATGTATGTATATATAAACACATAGACACAGCCAACAGTGTGGTGATAGTCAGAGGGAAAGAGGATGAGGGCGTAGGTGGAAGTGAGTAGGTGGAGGCAGAGGGGTGGGTAAATGGGAACAGAAAGAGACTTTACTTGGGGTGATGGGCACATGATGCAGTGTGCAGGCAATGTTTTATTGAGCTGTGCACTTGAAACCCATACCCCAATAAATCCAACAAAAAAACACTGCTAATAAGAAACACACTTGAGTTTAAAACAATTTTAATATGAATGTAATATTTTAATACTAATTTTTAACTTTATTATATTTTAATGTGTAATTTCTCCTGTATAACAGACTAAAGCAATGTATTTATGTAAGAAACAGAACATTTTTTTGCTTAAAGAATTGCATTTTATTAAAACACCGCAACAAATCTTTTTTTATCTTATCATTATCCTCTCACTTTTTTTATTTTATTTACTTTTTTATTTATTTATTTTTTTTTATTGTTGTAACAAATCTTTTTAGAAGATGGAGTTCTCATTCTATCCTGATGAAACCAATTGACTTATCCAAGCACATACATGCTGTACGTAGGGAGCCAAGGTTAAACACACTTTTTCTCTTTTCATGATTCTAAGGTTTCTGCTGGAACACTGCCCCATGCCTTCCCTGGGCATAATGTCCACATTTTGAATTTTAGACACTGAGGTTCAGGCGGGGCAGATGATTGTCAGAGGCCCTGGTTTGGCCTCAGAGAGGATCAGATGGGTCCTGAGCACCCTGCCCCTCCTCATGGCACCTGGTCAGAGCTGGAGGAAGAGCTGCAAATGTTCCTGTAACACAGTCACAGCAGAAGTCCCACGGCAACTCATGCTGGGCTTCACACACCACATCCTGTGCTGCGTGGGCTGCCAAGCTCAGTCTCCACCCTGCTGACCCACATTCACCGGCAGACTCCGCTATGCTTTCCACACTTGCTGCCCTGCTTGGTGAGTTCCCACGTGGAAGGGAGCTGGGATCCAGGGCGACTGGTTTGGCAATGTGTCTCACTATTCCTGTCTTCCAGGGCTGTGTCTGTGCCAGTGGACCAGTGCCCAGAAACGTGAGTCCTTCCTCCAAAAGACCCCAAGTCCCTCTTCTGGGTTCAGACTGGGCGTGCTGTCCCCATTTCAGAATGTAGGCACCAACCCAGAAATGAGTTTCAGGTGGGGCAGACAAAGGCATCCACCGGAGAACAAGTGGCAGAGGAGACAGGGGCTCTGGCTGGCTTGGAGGGCTTGAGGCTATAGGCTGGGTAGAAATGAGGGTGAGGAGGGGCTCCATCTGGAACCCCAGCCTTCAATTCCCTTCCAGAGACCCTCTCGAAACCCATCATCTGGGCCAAGCCTGGTTCCGTAATTCCAAATGGAATGGGGGTGATCATCTGGTGTGAGGGAGCTTACAGGGCCGCTGAGTACCAACTGCATTTTGACGGACATCTTTCCAACTTGGAGAGGCCAATCCCCCCTGGAATTACAAACAAAGTCAAATTCGCCATCCGGTCCATGACCTCTCACACTGCAGGGGAATACAGGTGCTTCTACAGAAAGGGGGAGCTCTGGTCAGAGCCTAGTGACCCTCTGGATCTGGTGGTAACAGGTAACTATCCTATTCTCTGGCTTTCTGTCTCTTCCAAACCTCACTCAGATACTGTTTGTCTTGGAGAACAGGGGATTGATCGCTTCCTAAAGGGGTTCTCTATTGAGTTATCTCTATGTCCTAAGGCAGAATTGGTCTTAGGTCATGTTCTTCAGGTAAGAGACTCTGAGGTGGATGTTTGTGTGCAGGGAGGATGACTGGGGAGTGTCCTGATACAGCACCTGTCATGGGTGAGGGACAGAGACTGGGCAGAGGAGGCTAGACTATGATACTTAGTCTGAACCCAGCCAAGCATAAGGGAAACTCTAGATAAGAGATGGCCCTTCAAAGTAATCTCAAAATGCTGCTGGGGGACCCCAGCATCAACCAGCGATTGGATGAGAACCATTCTTAAGGAAGTTCCAGACAGATACCCTTGCTCTTGTGGCATTTGTAGTCTTTATTCTTTTAATCCTCAACTGAGCATTTGTTCATTGATTTTAGAGAGAGAGGAAGGAAGGAAAAGAGAGAAAAACATGAGTGTGAGAGAGAAACATCGATCAGTTGCCTCCCGCACATGCCCCAACCAGGGATTGAACCCACAACCTAGGCACACACCCTGACAGGGGATCAAACCTGCGAACTTCTGGTGTACAGGATGATGCTCCAACCAACTGAGCACCTGGCCAGGGTGGCACTGGTATTCTTGCAGAAGAAGACAAGCCACCAGTCAAAGTCCAGATACATAAATCACTTAGATAGCACATGAGGAGAAAATGGCGGCATTAAAAAAAAAGACAACATAGGATGGAGTAATGGGGACTGGGACTGGGAAGGAGGGTAAACTTGGGCTGCCTTCATCTGAGGCATGTTTACAAACCTAGGCAAACGTGGAGTCACCTGGAGTGCTTGTAAGATACAGGTGGCTCCACCCACAGGCAAGGGATCTCTGTTCACAGTCCCCAAAGGGAGAATTAGCCCAAGGGTCCCTTGACAAATGAAGGGATCAACAAAATGGGACCCACTCACAAAACAAAGTATTATTCAGACTGATAAAGGAAGGAAATTCTGCCCTGGCCAGTGTGGCTAAGTTAGTTGGAGTGTCTTCCAGCAAACCAACGGTTGTGGGTTCAATTCCCAGTCATGACACATTCCTGGGTTTCAGGTCTGGTTCCGAGTCAAGGCACAAATGGAAAGCAACCAATCGATGTTTCTCTCTCTCTCTCTCTCTCTCTCTCTCTCTCTCTCTCTCTCTCTCTCTGTCTCTTTCTCTCTCTCATCAATAAATATATTTTTTAAAAGGAAGGAAATTAAGAACAAACTAACAGTAACCAGAGGGGAGGTAGGAGGGGATAATGGGGGCAGGGGGAAGAAGAAGGGTTTTCAGAAACATCTATATAGAACACATGGACAAAACCAAAGGCAGGTAGGATCAAGGGTGGGAAGTAGGGATGGCTGGGGTTGGATGGGGGGAGTTATAGGGGAAAATGGAGACAACTGTAATTGAACAACAATAAAAAAAAATTTTTAAAGGAAGGAAATCCTGATGCATGCTATAACATGTGTGAACCTCCTATTGAAATAAGCCAGCTGCAAAAGGAAAATTACTGAATGACTCCTCTTGTTGGAGGTACCTAAAGTCATCAAACTCATAGAGACAGAAAGTAGAATAGTGGGTGCTTGGGTGGGGGAGGGAAGAGGAAGTTACGGTTTAATGGGCACAGAGTTTCAATTTTTCAAGATGAAAACAGTTCTGTGGATGGATGCTGGTGATGGTGGCACTTAACACCACTGAACTGGACACTGAGAAGTGCTTAAGATGGTAAATTTTATGGTACGTGTATTTTACAACAATTAAAAATAATGATGATTTTTTACAACACAGATGGCTGCCTCACACCTGAGTCTCTGATGCAGTGGGTATGGGGCAGAGCCTGGAAATTTGCATTTCTTTGTCTTTGTACCCTCAACTGAGGACGTGTTTATCGATTTGAGAGAAAGAGGTAGGGAGGAGACAGAGAGAGAGAGAGAAACATCCATCAGTTGCCTCTCTCAGGTGACCAAACCCACAGCCTAGGCATGTGCCCTGACCAGAAATCAAACCTGCAAACTTTCCATTTATGGGATGACACTCTAACCAACTGAGCCACGTGGCCAGGTCTGAGGATTTGCATTTCTAACAAGGTTGCAGATGATGCCGATGCTGCTGGTCCCAAGGACCAAACTCAGGGAACCACTGCTGTAGGGCAATTCCCAGAGAGAGAGAGACTTGCCTGCACACCCCTGAGAGCTACGGGAGTATCTCAGTCCTGAAGGGGGAGATCTTAGTGGGTACATCTGTGACCAAGACAAATTTAGGACACAGAAGAGATCGAGATTCTGGGGAGTGACTCCTGGTCTTAAAGACAAGGGGTGGCAGGAGGTGTAGGAGGCAGGTAAAGATGCCCCTTCACCTTCAACAACCTTCTCTCACAGGAATGTATGACACACCTACCCTCTCGGTTCATCCCGGGTCTAAGGTGATCCCAGGAGAGAATGTGACCTTCCATTGCCATCTACACACTGCAACAAGCACGTTCTTTCTGCTCAAGGAGGGGAGACTCAGCAGCCCACAGCGCAGAAACGGGAAATTTCAAGCAGAGTTCCCCATGGGGCCTGTGACCACCACCCATTCAGGGACATACAAGTGTTTTGGTTCTTACAACGACTACATGTGGTCTTTCCCCAGTGGGACTGTGGTGCTCCTGGTCGCAGGTGAGGAAACCCCCTGTCTTCTCGGGAACCCCAAGCAAAGAGGGACAAGTAGGGAAATGTAGACAGGGTACCTGCTACCAAGGTCTCTTCCACATCCATTTCCTACAGAGGCCCACATGGCTGTTCGTAGAGAAGAACATGAGAGAGATACGGAGGGGAGGGCATAGAGAGGAGGCGGGAAGACCTGAGGAAACCCCCAAACACTTACTTGTGTCCTTGTCCCCATTGTCAGGAGACGCTGGGAACACCAGCCTTGCACCCACAGGACAGCCCTCTTCTGGTGAGTAACAGGGAGGATATCAAAGCCCCCCACCACCATGACCTGTGGGTCCACCGGTCAACCACGCAGACACCCTTGCCCTTGGAGCACTTGTATGTTTTGCAGAAGACAGACCATGAGTCAAAGTCAGGGGACGTAAATCAATTAGGTAGCTCATAAGGAAGACTTGGTAGTGTGGGGGGAAAGTCCAAACAGAACGCATGGCACTGAGGCGATGGGGAGGGCAGGTGGCAACACTCAAGAGAGGAGGAGACATCTAAGTGAACACTGTGGCTGTTGGAAGAAATAAGCTTCCTTTTTAAAAAAAAAAGATTTTATTTATTTATGTATTTTATTTTATTTTTTAATTGTTATTCAAGTACAGTTTATTTATTTATTTTTAGACAGAGGGGAAAGGAGGAAGAAAGAGGAGAGAAATATCAATGTGTGGTTGCCTCTCATGCACCCCCTACTGGGGACCTCCTGCAACCCAGGCATGTGCCCTGACTGGGAATTGAACCCGCGACCCTTTGGTTCGAAAGCCTCTTTCAATCCACTGAGCTACACCAGCCAGAGTGAAAGAAGCTTTTAGAGAAAGGGAATGGCCATGCATATGCCCTGTATCAAGTAGGTGGCCAATGGGATTAAAAAAAAAAAGAGAGAGAGCAGTGGGACTGGAAATCATGCCAGGTGGGCATGAGGAGGGGCTAGGAAAGCTTATTTGGGACCTTGAAAAAGTGGCAAAACTGAATTCTACTGTATGTGAGGAAGAAGTGAGAGAAGGGGGAAGGGTTTTCAGGAACATATATGAAGGATACATGGACAAAACCAAAGGGGACTAGGATCAAGGGTGGGAAGTGGGGATGGCAAGGATGGGTGGGAGTGGTGGGGGGAAATGAAGACAACTGTACTTGAACAACAATAAAAAAGTTAAAAAATAAATGGAAAGATTTTTTAAAAAGAAGTGGGATTGATTGACTTAGCGAGGAAACTGAGACTCAGAGAGAAACAGGCCTGGCGTGAAGACACACACATATTAATCCCAGTACTGAATTCTTGCTCACATTCATCTGCCTTTTTTTTAAGATTTTGTTTATTTATTTTTAGACAGAGTGAAGGGAAGGAGAAAGAGAGGGAAACATCAATGTATGGTTGCCTCTCACACGCCCCCTACTGGGGACCTGGCCTACAACCCAGGCATGTGCCCTGACTGGGAATCGAACCAGCTACCCTTCGGTTCACAGGCCACTCTCCATCCACTGAGCTACACCATCCAGGGCTCATCTTCCTTTTAACTCTCCCATTCTGCTGGTCCAGTCAAGCCACTGGGCCCCGAAGGTGGGGTGGGGTCCTTGAAAAGCAATATAGAATGTCCTGAGGCATATCCCAGGGACAGAGAGACTGGAGTGCAAGAGGCCAACACCATCTCTTTTCCTCACTTACCCATTCTCTTTACCATGTGCAGATGCTCGGGAGCCCTCCTTGTTCACCACAAAGGTGGTGGAATTCCAGAAAGGTAAGCAGGCCACCAGGCGTGTGGCCAGGACCAGAGATGGGATGTGACGACACCCCTGGGCTCCTGTCAGTGATCATCGTTCTTCTGGTCCCAGGTCGTGCCATCTGGGACCAGCGGTCTGACACTGTCCTACGAGTGAGTCTCGTGTTCCTGGTCCTGGTGGCCCTTGTGTGTGTCCTGGCTGAAGACTGGCTCCGAGGGAAGGCGACGGGAGAGAGAGCCAATGGGGCTTCGAGTCAGGAATGCGGGGTACGGTTCAGGACCCAGAGAGCCCAGGACAGATGATCGAGAGATGCAGTGGCGATTGGTAAAGCTGAACTCTGACCTTGACCTTGGGTGGCATGGTCTCCAGGGTTTGAGGGAAACCAAGGGGCGTGTGCATGGAGTTCAATGCACCATCCTGGAGGAAGCAGGAAGGGAGGGTAAAGATGCTAACGTTCTTCTGCAGGCAGATGTCTCTTAGAACTCTAGGTTCTAAGTATTTTTACTGTTGTTGAATTTATCAGGTTGACATTGATTGATTAAATCATATAGATTTTGGACATACAATTCTACAATACATCACCTGTATAGTGTATTGTGTGTTCATCACCTCAAGCCAAGTTTCCTTCCATCACCATTTATTCCCCTTTTCCCTCTCCTACCTCCCCACTCCCCCCTTTTTCTCTGGGAATCACCATACTGTTGTCTGTGTCTAGGAGGGGGGTTTTGTTTGTTTGTTTGTTTTGCTTAATCCCTTCAGTTTTTTTACCCAATCCCCATGCCCCTCTGACAGCTGTCAGTCTGTTCTCTGTATCTGTGACTCTGTGGAACAGCACTTGGCTGTAAAAAAAAAAAAAAAAAAAAAAAGAGGAAGAAGGAAGTCTTACCCTTTGGGACAACACGGATAGACCCGAAGAGTATTATGCACCATGAAATGAGCCAACCAGAGAGAGACAAACACCATATGATTTCACCTTCATGTGGCACCTCGCATGTGGCTTTAATAAGTGCTCTTTTCTGTCACTTCCTCCTGGGTCCCTAGAGAGGGCAGGGAGGGCGGAGGAAGTGAGAATGGTGGAACTGGCCGATGGTTTGTTATAACGGTTTCTCGGAAACCTTCACATCACATTTCTGTTTTCTTCTCAATGGTCAGAACTTGATAGCTTGAGAGGCAAGCTATAAAGGGAGGTTGAGCAGCGTAGCCTTTGATCTGGATGGCTCTGTGGCTGGCTCAGTACCAATAAAGTGAGGAGTGATGTACCAGGGTTGCCCTAGACCACCGCAGTCTCCGTTACAAGCACCTGCTATGTGCCGGGTACTGACGAAAGTACCATACACTGGGGCAAACATGATCCCTGACATGACAAGACATTGCCAGGAGTACAGACCTTAAAGAAGCAAGTCAGTAAAAAGGGGGTGAGTCTTGTGATAGAGGAAATACAGAACGCCCTCAGAGGCTGTTCCCATGTAATAGGCCATTCGATAGACCTGGAGGAGCTGGGTAGGGATGATGTCTGTTGATGCAGAAGGTGTGTGTTCATGGTCCTAACTGATGCAAAGGCTGAGATGCAAGACAGAGGGTGAAAAACATTCATTGTGGCTAGAGGTTTTTTTTTTCTCTTTCAAGTACACGTGTCTCCATTCTCCTCCCACCACTCCTCCCCACCCCAGCCATCCCCTCTTCCCACCCTTGATCCTACCCTCCTTTGGTTTTGTCCATGAGTTTAGATTGTGAGAAAAATAGTGGGCAATGCTGAGCAAATGCAGAAGACAGATCAAGCATGGTCATGGGCCCCACATAATAAATGCACGTTTTATCCTGGAGGCAACGAGAACTCACTAAGCAATTTTATCAGTGTGATAAATTTTAACAATGTGATGTGATGAATTATGCATGGTGTAAAGAGCCTTCTGGTGGGAGTGAGAAGAAGAATGTATGTGGGAGAGAAAAAAAACATGGAGAAAAGAGAGAAGAGTTTCAATCCATTTGAAAATGGATTGTCTATTTCCAGGGTTGACAACCAGGGACATAAGGATGCCATCAGTAACCCAGAGGGAGGTCCAGCTAGGGGTGATGGACACACAGTCTTGAGAGTTGGTGAACACATATTCTCCATCTCTGTTCTCACACTTCGAGATTTCCTGGGATTATTTGGGGAGCTTTAGTTTTCCATGTTAACTTTAAAATTAGCCAGCTTTTACAAAATACCCACTTACATTGTGCGTGAGATTGTATTAAATCTACAGATGAATTTAGGGAAAAACCACCATCCTGTCAATCTTTCAGTCCATAGAAGATTCAAACCAGAGATGTGATATGTTTCACCATTCAATTACATGTTCACTGATTTCTCCAACTAATATCGTGTAGTCTTCTATGCAGAAAATGTGCATATCTTTTGATATCCACCAGATATATCCACACTAACATGACTCTTTTCTTAAGATTTATGTATTTATTTTTAGAGAGAGGGGAAGGCAAGGAGAAAGAGAGGGAGGAAAACATCGATGTGCAAGAGAAACATCAATTGGTTGCCTTTTGTATGCACCCCAATCAGGGACCTGGCCCACAGCCTGGCATGTGCCGTGACCAGGAATTGAACCAGCAACCTTTTGGTTCACAGGATGACACCCAACCCACTGAGTGGCACCAGTCAGAGCCACCGTGACGTGATTCCTATTTCATGAGTGGTATCATTCTTTAAATAATGTTATTGCTATTGTTGGTTGCTGGTCTTATAAAATAAAATCAACTTGTGTCTGTTGAATGTGTATTCAATGGTCTCACAAAGTTCACGTGTTGAATTTAGCAGTTTTAGGTCATGTTTAGTTAAAAAATGTTTAGCATTTTTTGTTTTTCTAACAGTGATTTTTCACAGTCTTATTACTTAAAACATCCAGGACATGGATAAGTAGGAGTACAGAGAGCAGATATCCTTTCTGCAGCACCAATATTGGGGGGAATATTTTTAATATTTCACCATCATGTAAGCTAGTCACTATAATGTCTTGTCAATATTGTCCCAGTTAGAAACCTCCTTTGTGTTCTTCTTGTGCTAAACTTCTTTCCATCTGAAAATAAGAAAGAACACAGCCAATGAGACTAGTTAAGAGGCCCCCACGTTATTCTAGGTAAAAGTTGATAATTACTCAGAGAAGGTGGGCACCCCTGACATATTTTAGGCACAGAAGCCAGACTTCATTTTATTGTTTAGAAATAGCCCTGGCTGGTGTAGCTCAGTGGACTGAGCACCAGCCAGCAAACCAAAGGATCACTGGTTCAATTCCTGGTCAGGGCACATGCCTGGGTTGCAGGCCGGGTCCCTGGTGGGGGTTGCATGAGAGGCAGCCACACATTTCTGTTTCTCTCCCTCTCATCTCCCTCTCTTTCCGTCTGTCTAAAAATAAATAAAATCTTTTTTAAAAAAATATTTTTTAAAGAAATGATAGCTGAGTACATGGCTGAGTCAGAAAAAAACTCTGAAGTTTGTAAATTAGGCAACTGCATGGAGGAAGGGGACATTTTCCTCTAATTTGCACTCATACCCATTGGTGTTAATACAGCAGATAAACCTTGAGAGGTATGGCAGAAGAAGATATTTGGGGGCAGAGTCAGAGACACAAATTAGCAATTCATCTTCCCAAAGTGAACTATGTTTCAATTGAAATATGACTGACCTGTAACATTGTGTAAGTTTAAATTGTGCAGTGTGTTGATTTGATACATTTATATATTGTAACATGATTGTAGTGTTTGCTAACTAACCCTTCTATGGTGTCACATGGTTACTCCATTTTTGTGATGAGACTAATTATGATCTAGTCCTTTAGCAATAATAAAATATTATTTTCTATCTTCCTTGAACTGTGCATTAGACCTCCAGGACTTACTTATCTACTACTTGCAAGTTTTTACCCTTAAATATCTCTCCCCATTTCCCCCACCCCCAGCCCCTGGTAACCACTGTCGACAGTATTTCTACAAGTTCAGGTTCTATAGATTTTGCATACAAATGAGATCATACAGTGTTTGTCTTTCTTTGTCTGACTTATCTGACTTTGCACAATGCCCTTCAGGTTCATCCGTGTTGTACCAAATAGCAAGATTTCTTGCTTTGTCATGGCTGAATAGTGTGTGTGTGTGTGTGTGTGTGTGTGTGTAGCAGGCACAGTTGTCCCTCTACACCACAACACTGCTCGAGCCCATCTCCTTTGCTGAAGGACCATTTGGTTTTGCAGGTCGATGCTACCATACCCCGGTCTCATGGGTACAGAAGAGGTGACATGTAAAGACTTAGCAACTGTATTCAAACATCAATAAAAAACATGTTTTTAAAGAAACGAAAAAAATGACTTAACACCGCATCTCTTTCCTGGCCTCACCCAGCCTCTCTTCCTTCTGCATTTACCCCAGGCTCTTGTGAATTCCCAATTACAACAAGAAGACAGGATCTCCAGTCTGCCTTCCTTGTCTTTCTTCATCCCATTCATACAACAAATCTATTGCAGAATCGAGAGGTGTGGGGAGAGGCCCAAATTTGATCTCTGTAAAAACAAAAAACAAAAAACAAAAAAAAAAAACCCTGTGTTCCTGTGGTAACCTATATCCCTGCTGCCTCCCCTTCCCATTTGCTGAAAGGAGGGAATGTAGATCCTTCTTAGCAATGTTATGATGACATGATGGCATCCTAGGGATTTGCCACCTCTCCCCAGTTAGGACCCCACCAGCACCACCACCACTCGCCTCCCCGGGGAGCAAAGTTTCCCAGCTCTGACTTACAGAGAGGGTTTCAAGCTTCAGATCATTGAGCCAGTTCTGCAGATGAAGGTGCATCTCTCTGGTCTTACTGACCCATGGATGTGGAGACCGATTTCCCTGAGAAATTTCCGACACCTCCCATCCCTCCTCAACCACTGGAAACTGTTTTCTCACCCCACGGGTTGTTTTCATGACAAGTGTTAATGAGCTTCCTGGAACTTGCAGTGGACACTTCTGAACCCTTTATCTGTGTTCCCCTGCCGGCTGCCTGTGACCACTTCCTCCTTGCCTTGTCACTCGTTGGCTTCCTCTTCTCATCTGATGACTGTTCTTGCCACGCCAGGTTTACAGCCTCTCCAACGCCAGAGCTCTGGGGTTTGCCGGCAGACCCTCCTTTCTACGAACACAAGTCTGGGGGGATCTCGTTGAAGTTGGTGGTTTCAATTTCTCCAAGATGAAGACCCAAACCTGTTTCACTGAACACTAATTTTTTTCCCCTGGAACTTCAGGTCATTTTATGAGGTGTTTCCAACTAATCTGAACTCATCATCTTTCTACCCACAAAACTTGTTCTCTAACTTGCACAACTCCTCACTGTGTTCACAGTTGCTTTGCTTTCTTCTTTACACTTCCACGTACACTTCTGATCACTGTGAGGAAAATGTGTCACACAAATCAGCAGGTAATAATACAGTTGAATATTTATGGGTTGTGGGTACAGATGTATATTTTTATCATTTCTCCCCACAAGTGTCCTTATGTCTATTTGTCTTTTGACATTCTGGTCAGGTACAGGTTATAGAAAAACATTATTTTCCAGGAGGTTCAGTACAAGACTGTGTAGTGCATATTTCTTTTTTTTTCACTTTTATTCTTTAAGTTGATAGAATTTTGTGTGCTGAAGCCTACATAATCTTATTCACCAATGTCACCCCAATACCTTTAATTAAAAGATAAATGTTGATTATAGTAAGCATTTTAAAAGGTTGTTTGTCTTCTAAAAACTATAGGAGTGTATAATATAATATAATACTTATAAGACAGTATACATAGTTTATTTGTATTCGCATCACATGTTTTCTATGACACATATATGTATCACTTGCGACTCACAGTATTTTGACTGACATGTACACATTGGTAAATACTTTTGCCTTCTTTGTAACTGTATGGCACTTGAAAGATATCACAAACCCTAACACATATTGTCCTCACCTTCCCCATTCATCTTTTTCTTTAGATTGGCTATGACATACCTATCACATATGTTTATATGGTACAAGCTATTTATTTAATGTAACAATTAATGTAATTGTTATATAAAATGTTGCATGATGTGATGGTTAATGTAAAAAAACCAAGATGAGTCAGTCACTCACCTACAAATCAGACCGTCACGCAGGTGGATATCTCTCTACCTGCACGTCTCAGAGACTTTTCAAAATCAGCGTATTAGCAGGGTGTCTCAGCTCCAGCACTACTGCTGTCTGGGGCCAGGTAACTCTGTTTTGTAGGCAACTCTCCTACCTGCTCAGGCGGCCATAACAAAATCCACAGGTGGGGAGCTAACACAACAGAAATTTATTTCCGTACTGTTCTGAGGCAGGGAAGTCCAAGATCAAGGTGGTGACCGATTTGGTTCCTGGTAAGAAAGCTCTTCCCAGTTTCACTGGAGCCCTAGTCAATCAGCTCACTTTTCTACATTCAGTTTTAAATTTTTTAGTGTTTGGTTTAAGTACTTGTCACAGATAGTTCCATATATTAAACCTGACCTCATAGATAGCCTTTCTTCCATGCATGCACCTGGAGAGAGACATCACTTGCTTCCTTGTTTTTTTTTTAATCCTCACCTGAGGATCCGTTTATTGATTTGAAAGAGAAAGAGGAAAGGGGGAGGGAGGGAGGGAGGGAAGGAGAGAGAGAGAGAGAAACATCAATCAGGTGCCTCTCTTACATGCCCTGACCAATGATCAAACCTGCGACCTTTTGGTGCACAAGACGGTGCTCCAACCTACTGACCAACCCAGCCGGGATGCTTCTTCTTATAAGACCACCAATCCTATCAAATCAGGACCCCACTCTTTGGGCCTTGTTTAACCTTCTCATCTCCTAAAAGCCTTCTCTCCAAATACAGTCACACTGGGGGCTAAGGGCTTCATCATATGCCTTTGGGGTTATGGATATAGACACACAATTCAGTCCACAGCAGTGACCTTCCTGGGCATTGTAAGATGTTGAGCGGCTTCCCGGGCCTCTACCCACCAGGAGCACACCCTGCCCGCCCTCAACTGTGACAATCAAAAATACCTCTGGACCTTTCCCAGTGTCCCCTTGGGGACAAAATCACCCTCAGGTAACCACTGGCTTAGGAGGACGTAAACAGGATGATGGCCGAAACCGCGGCAGGGGAGGGGCCTGCATGCAGGGAGCCATTGTGGGAGGAAGTCATGACTGTGCTAAGAAGAGGTGGCGTGTGAATCAGCTGCAACACCCACAACACCTACCCACCAGGCAGAGAACAGCAAGTGCAGGGCCTGTGGTGGGTGCACCTTTGGCGAAACAGCAGGAGGCCCAGCAGGGCTGGAGCAGAGGGCGCTCTGGGAGGAACCCTTGTGAAAGGTGAGTGGCGAGGTCAACAGGGCCAGATAGAGACCTTTTGGGTTAAAATGTTTTGTTCGTAAAACTATCTCAATCTGTGTATCCAGCTCTGCTTTATTGCTTCTCATGGTCATGGAACCCAATGGAGAGTTCTCTAAAAATAAGGGAGCGTCTTACTCTAGGCTGAGTTTGGAGGATTGCCCTGGTTTTGCAGCCCTGCATTTCCCCAAATCGAGTGGTTGGAGGCGGTTATTAGTTTCTGGCAAAGAATCATCTAAGCCAGGGTTTCTGCACCTCAGCGAGGCAGGAAATAGGAAGGAGGAAACTCCGGAGGTGCCCCAGGGCTAAGATAAAGGACTTCGATACGGGACAGAGACCCTGTTCTAAGACCGGGTGTTCCTGCTTTCTGGAAAAACGCTAAATCCTGGTGACTCATGAATACATCTGTGCAGAAGGTGCAGCATGACCCCTGCTTCATTATAATATCATTATAATAAATTAGCATTGTGGGACCCCCTTCCCCAGTGGCCAATCAAGGAAAATCACGGGAGACCACATGAGCAGCAGCTTTAAAGTAATCTAACTACTTGTACGCAAGCAATCAAAGCCCACCAAAACTAGCCAGGAAATGCCTGCCCTATAAGAATAGAATCCCTCCAGCCCCAGAGGTCAGTCTCTGCTCCAAGTTGGCCTGCTCCCATGTTTTGTGGAGTGTGCTATCGCTTTAATCAATCTGCTTGCTCTCATTCTGCTACAAATTCTGTGTGTTCGGCTCAATTCCTCGTCCTCGATCACCAAGAACCTGGTAACCTGTGCCAGCCTGTGACATCAGCACTGTTGAAATTTGGTGTGGATAATTCTTTGCTGTATGGGAGGCGTGGCTGTACTGTGCACTCCAGGTTGTTTAGCAACATCTCTGTACTTTACCCATCAGGTGCCAGTAGCAGGTGTCTTCCCCCAGCTGTGCCAACCAAAGACGTCTCCAGACATTGAGTTAGGGAGTCAGGGGAGACAGGTATCCCCCCAGCCCAGGTGAGAACCACTGAGCTAGAGAGAAACCCAAGAGGGTAGCCTGGGTTCCAGAGCAGTATCCAGGCAAGCTCCTGATGAAACCCTAAAAAATTGAGTCAGGATGGGAGGATGAGCACTGAATCTACTGGTCCCCCCTTTGTCTAATGGAATGTTCCTCCTACTGTTTCCCACCCCCATTGGTCTGTAATGGACTGCCCCACCTCTTGCAAGCTTCCCCCCTGGGTCTGTGATGGAATGTCCCAGTCCCGAAGGACCCAGACTCGCTGCTGGTGTTGCCCTGACCTCTGGCTTGGAATCTGGAATCAGGGGGAGCTGGAAGTGAGTGTAAAGTGTACAATTCAGCAGCACTTGGAATATTTGCGATAGTGTGCAACCATCACCACTGTCTAGTTTCCAGAACTTTTTCACCTCCCTCCCCCCCAAAACAAACCCTCTGCCCATTAAGCAGTCACTCTGCGGTCCCCCTCCCCCCACCCCTGGAAACCACAAATACAAAATACTGGCCAGTGTTCCCGCGAAGAACCACTCCACCCTGCACCTCCCTGGATTCAGCTCCTCTCTCCCTAGGGAGATTTGCAAGGCGTGAATTGGGGCCCCAGACCTGCCTTCACCACCGGTGCCTACTGAAGGCCATTCAAGGACTAAGAGGTTGGGGGAAGGCCCCGCCTTCTGGTGCCCGGATCTCAGATCTCAGCCTCACTCTCAGGCCTGCACAAGCCCTCAGGAGATCAGCCCCAAAATCCATTGTTTCCTTCCTTCCTTCCTTCCTTGGATGCCCTGCGGCCCTCCACCTGTTCAGGGACTCACCTGACTCAGCAGGGTAGGGGCGTGGCAGACCTGACCCTGCAGCTTTCTGGCCCCCAGCCACTGCAGAGCTGAGCCCTGGAGGGGTTGGTGCTGGGAAGTCAGGTGGGGTTTCAGGCTGTGGGGCACAGGGGCTCCCCTGACAGGTAAGGCTGAGGTTGTTAACGCATGCTGTGCAGAAAGGAGAGAAGAAAGTGTCACAGGAAATAAAGCTAACTCTCTGTCTCAGGCCCCAGCTAAGCTAACTGCGGCAGGCCTCAGATAATTTACTCCCCTGCTGGCTCCTCTCTGTTCTGGACCCCAGATCACTCCCTGCTGGCCCCCAGACCCCAGACAACCACCTGCTGACTAGTTCACTCCCTGTCTCGGACCCTGCTATCTCTTTGTCCCAGGCCCTGGGTAATTTCCGCCCTCTGCTTCTGTGTCCTTGGCTTCCACATTCCTGCTTGTACCACGTGACCCCACCTCTTCCTGCCTTGCTACAAGAGCATTTAATCACCTGCCTGACCCCTCTTCAGGGCCCAGAATTTGAAGGTTGTCTCCTCTGGGTCCGCATGCATTAATAAAGCACTCACTCCATTGACCCCACGTCGTATCAGAGTTCATTTTTCTGCAACAAAAGCATAACCCCTTCCTCCATCTGTAGTTGCCCAGCGGGGAACCCAGGGAGGCTGCTGACTTCAAAGACACCCCATCAGACTAGAAGCCTCACCTGCTCTCAGCAGTGGGGTTTTCAGCCTGGGGACGATGGAACTGCTAAGGAAGAAAGAGAGAAAAATCCTTTGGGGGCCCAGCTGTGTTTTCTCTCCACGATAGGCTGAGATGATTATTAACAGGCTATGCCACCAATTAATCAAGTGGATATGTGTAATCCTATGCTCTGGCTGAGATTCTGTTGCAGTGAACAGTTGACCAGGAAAAAGCAAAGGGACTTCTCACACGGCCCTGGCCAGCAGGAATGCGTAGGCTGATCCACGGTATCACAAACAC
Source organism: Carollia perspicillata (assembly GCA_004027735.1). NCBI lineage: Eukaryota > Metazoa > Chordata > Mammalia > Chiroptera > Phyllostomidae > Carollia > Carollia perspicillata. The sequence continues at coordinate 11,872 of PVKM010007760.1, read as the reverse complement.
TCCCAGAAACACCGGGATGATGCACACCAGACCACCACTTCACTGGCTTTGAGATCCTTGTCAGAATCCTGACCGTTCTGTTCCGGGAACCAGTAATAAAGATGTTCGTGCAGACCAACGCCCCCATGAGGACTCAAATTCCAAAGATTGAATGTCATCAGAACCCCTTCCACGCCCTTTTCCACATTCCCTTCCCATGCTGCCCCTATAGCGACTTGCTCCTGACAAGCTTGAGGGGAGGGGGATGTCAGGGTCTGTACCTGCCACCTTCTCAGATTGCCGGCATCTGATATTCATAAAGGCACAATTAGAATCCAGTCCCCGTCTCTACTTTTTGGCTGAGCAGTGGCAGGCAGCTCGAGCCTGTGGACACGGCTGACTCCCAGTTTCAGAGTGACTCTGTGTTTGTGGGGGGCTGCCGTGTGTGTTGTGGAGTGCTTAGCAGAACCCTGGTCTCTCTGCACTGAATGCTGGCACCACACTCAGTTGTCAACCTAAAAGTCCAGAACTGTTTCAAGTTCACAGACAGGAAGCAGATTTGTGGTTGGGGGGGAACTGCAGAGTGACTGCTTCATGGGTAGAGGGAGAGGGTTTGTTTTGCAGGGGAGGGAGGTGAAAGTTCCGGAAACTAGACAGTGGTGATAGTTGCACACTATTGTGAATATTCCCAATGCTGCTGAATTGTGCACTTGACAATGATTAAAACAGTACTTTGATGTTCTGTGTGTTTTGCCACATTAAAAAATATATATCTCCCACCCCAGGTCAAGTCTCCTTCCATCACCATGTTCCTCCCTTTTCCCTTCTTCTACCTGGAGACTGTTATGCTCCGTGAAATAAGGCAGTCAGAGAGAGACAAATACCATGTAATCTCACCTATATGTGGAAGCTAATGAACGAAATACACTGATGAATGAAATAGGAAGAGCCATGGATACATGGAACAGACCGACAGCTGTCAGAGGCGAGGGGGGCAGACTGGATGAAAGAGGGTGAAGGGATTACCAAAGAGCAGACATGCATGACCCATGGACACAGAGCACAGTGTGGTGATGGGCAGAAGGAAGGGAGGTCAAGGGTAAGAGGGAGGTCAAGGGCAGGGGGCAAGTGGGCAAAGGGGGTTGGGAAATGGGGGCATCTGTTATAGTGTCAACAACAAACATAAATAAAAAATAAATTGAAAATAATAATTAATGAACACCACTTGGGAGAAGGGGGAAAAGCTTAGCAAGTCCTGCATTAGAACACCTTCATTAAAAAGATGAAGAAAACCACAAACCACACTTATTATGTAGCTTAACGAGGCTACAATTAAGTTAGGCCAGAAGTACCTGAGGTAGGGCAGAACACTAGGGGGCAAAAACCAACAATCATCTATACTCTGGGGGCCTATGAGTAAATGCAGCTTTAGCCCTGGCTGGTGTGGCTCAGTGAATTGAGCGCCAGCCTGCAAACCAAAGGGTCGCTGGTTCGATTCCCAGTCAGGACACATGCCTGGGTTGAGGACCAGGTCCCCAGTGGGGGGGCACAGGTGACACAACCACATGCTGATGTTTCTTTCCCTCTCTTTCTCCCTCCCTTCCTCTCTCTGAAAAATAAATAATTAAAATCTTTAAAAACATAATAAATGCAGCTTCGAACATAATGCTTTGCCTTTTATTATTCTGTGTCCTCATGAACAAAAACAGACAATTGACATAACGTGGGCACGTGAGTTGTGCAGAATTCACTGTAAACCAGAGGGTGTAAGCCGGTGATCAATTCCCTATTTCAACCCAGTGATTAACGTGTGACTGTTTGGTCTTCATCGGTGAGATGTCAGAGAGACAATTTACTGGAGCATTATCATCTCAGGGTGTCCAGAAAAGGAAGTCACCATAGGAGCATCTGGTCACCCTGGCATTCTGACAATCGACTGTCAGCTTGGGGTTGCTGTCCCTTAGTTCCTGCAGCAGCTTCTGGAGTTCCCCACTGGACTCGTCCATCTTCAGCCTGAGGGTCATCAATGGACTCTGACTTCGTTTCAAAGCTTCCAAGAGCACCGTTACTCCGCCCTGCCCCAACATGTTCTGACCCAGGTCCAGAGCCTCCAGCTTCTGGTTGCTGGCAAGAGCAGAGGCAAGATCCTGGCAACAGGAAGACGAGATGGAACAGCCACAGAGCCTGTTGGGAAAGAGAGCAGGTGCCAAATCACTGGCTGAACAAGTCTTCACACAGAACCTACCGGTTGCCAGCCACATTCTGACTTGCTGGGGACCTGTAGTGAAGAAATGGGGGGGGAAACCTTTCAAAGAAGCAGAGCACCTACCCCAGGCATTTTAGGTTGCAATCTGGCTTCTTCAAAGCCTCACAGAGAAACCATGATCCTGTAGCTATGGGATTGAGACCCAGGTCCAAGTGCGTCAAGCAGGAGTCTCCTTGGAGAAGTGTTGCAATGTGTTTGCAGCCACGCCTGGTTATGTTGCACTGATACAACCTACCAAGACAGTCATATGGTGACAAACCTCATATCCATCTGTGACACATGCCCAGCAAGGCAGCTGTTACACCTAGTACCATATAGCTTCTACCTTGAGCTTCCTACTTTCTGTCAGGCTTGTACATAGCATACACATGGGATGATGGTTATGTTATCTCCACGTGCCTAGGTGGTGGGGAGGGGGATGAAGGAGGGGACTGCCTTTGACTGCTACCTTTTATAGTGAATACACACACACACACACACACACCCCTCCTAAAATACAGGTGTTCCTAAAATGGCAGCATAGCCTAAATCTTTCATATAGGGCTGTCTACCTAGAAACATCATGTACGAAATTTCATTTTCTTCTAATGAGTACTTGTTTTGGAGAGATAGGATCTTTCTTTTCATTTTTTTCTATCTGCTACTATAAGCAGAATACTTATTCCCTTTCAGACTTAAACTATTGGGGTATGTCTAGATTAACATATATCATTTGTTTTGCTTTCTAATTTTTTAAACTTATTTTTCAATTACAATGGACATACAATATTATATTAGTTTCAGGTGTACAATATAGTCATTAGACATTTATATAACTTACAAAGTGATATCCCCAATAAGTCTGGCACCATACGTGGTTATTACAGTATTATTGGCTATATGTCCTACTTTAATCCCTATGATACACATATATCCTAGATTGAGACATCAGGTGTTTCTAGGACCCACTAGAAGCTATAGAGATAACTGGCAGACATCAGTTTTCTGGGAGAGCAAAAGTCCCAGAAAAGTCAAAATGAGATAGAATTTCTGAGCAGAAACAGGCCTCCAGCTCTACACATTACACTACCTGTGATTCTAATGGGCACAGGTAGTCCATGCTGGGCTTGTGCCCAGGTAACAAGGTCAGCAAACTACAGCCCATAGGTCAAACCCATCCCACCACCTGTTTTTTTTTTTTTATAAGTAATGTTTTATTGCAACACAGCCACACTCATTCCTAGTCTACCCATTCACAGGACAGCGGCAGAGTTGGATAACTAGAACAGAGATCATACAGCCCACAAAGCCTAAAATATTTACTATCTGGCTTTTACCCTACCCTATGCTCTATACCCTATAACCCATAGCCTATAACTCAATGCATTCTCAATTGCAGGAAGAAGTATGTCATGTGAACTCAAAGACCTGACATGTTTCATCATGTCATGTCACGTCATCATGATGTTTCAAACATGAAACATCAGACCTGAGAACCAATCTGGCCAAATTCCCAAAATACAAAGAGGCCAGAGGTAAACTCAGCCCTGAAAGGCAGTCAAATATTAACTTCTCTTTTGTCTACCCAGTCTTCTCCTCATTTGCAGCAGGCTGTTGCCAGATTCATTCAAGTAGAATTGCTAAGTGGTCTCCTATCCGTTCTCTGCATCCGGCACACCCACAGCCCATGGGGACTTACACCAGGATCTGTAGTTGACAGTCAGGGTAACTCAAGCCCTCACACAGCAGCTGCACTCCACCATCCCCAAGGTCGTTCTTGGCCAAGCACAGGTGGGTCAGCCTCTGGTTGACAATCAAAGCAGAAGAGAGATCCTTGCAGCACGCTTCCGTCAGGTGACAGTTTTCCAACCTGCAAAAGCACCCCACCCATGGAAACACAGAACATTTCCAAAGTCCAACCCTCCTGGCTGGAGCTCTTCTTGTTAACTCCCCACCTGCTCTATCTTGCGCCATGGGAAACCAGCAATGAGAGAAGTGCATGCAAAAATGTATGCTTCATCTCCCTGAAGCAAAAATGGAAACGCAGGGTTATCTACCTCAGTAGGAGGTCCCTCATAGGTTGCTCTGTAAGTTCAGCATTACCACTGTTCTCTGTGTGACCCAGAACTAAAACAGAGATGGGCCACAGAAGACGGACTTACGACAACCTCTGCAGGAAACACTTTGGGTGTCTCAGCGTTTCACACAGCAGCTTGACACCCTCATCCCAGAGCTCACTGGCGGTGAGGTCCAGAAACTGCAGGGACTGGTTCATTCTGAGGGCCAAGGAGAACTCATCCCACTGCGGAAGGATGTCAGAACAAGACCCCAACCTGTGGGATAGATGGGAGCAAGTCATTCTCTCGGGAGGACAGAGAGAGACCCTATCGGCTTAGTACGCTTCCCCAAAGATTGTATCCTTGATCTTCATCACATTCTGCTCCAATATGTGTGCAACCTTGGCCTGAACTATTGGAGATCGTTGATCTCCTTTGCTTCTTCAAGTATCCCCATGGCCATTTGATCAGCATGCAGCCTCATCTCACATCTGTAATACAATTCTATGTGAAGTTTCAACAACGTTATTTTTTATTTTTTAATCCTCACCTGAGGATAAGATTTTTTTTTTTGCATTGGTTTTAGAGATAGAGGAACAAGGGAAGAAACATTGAAGTGAGAGGGGAAACATCATTGGGTTGCCTCTGGTACATGCCCTGACCAGGGACCAAACCCACAACCTAGGTATGTGCCTTGACCAGGAATCGAACCCACAACTTTTTGGTATATGGAACGACACTCCAACCAACTGACTCACCTGGCCAGGGCATCTGCTCAATCTCACTTAAGTCTAGCTACATGGTTCTATAGAGAAAAAAATGCCTGATACTCAAGAAATTTAACTTCATAAATTATTAGGGAATATTCAAATTTAAACAAGGGGGTACAGCCCTGGCCATGTAGAAGATGGTACAGGTTCCATGTCAGCCATTTGTCCTTTTGAAGTCTCAGTGTATCTTTTAGATATATCAGCACTGGCTGGTGTGGCTCAGTGGATTGAGGGCCAGCCTGCAAACCAAAGGGTCACCAGTTCAATTCCCAGTCAGGGCACATGCCTGGGTTGCAAGCCAGGTCCCCAGTTGGGGGCACATGAAAGGCAACTACACATTGATGTTTCTGCCCCTCTCTCTGTCCCTTTCCTTCTCTCTAGAAATAAATAAAATCTTTCAAAAGTTTTTAAAAAATGAAACATAATTTATCAGCAGTTTTTTCAATTAAATGAAAACAGCACCATCATCAATTGTCACAAATGGTAAGAGCTACCCTTTGTGCCTAGCCTCTAGGCAAAGCATTTCACAAATTACGCTTCATTCAATTCTCAAAATCCCATTTTATGGATAAAGAGATCGTATAGATCATAAATATCAGTGCAAGGATTTGAGCCCATTTCCAAATTCAAAATCCCGCCCTGTCAGCCAGTACCTCAGGCTGCTACTGTACTGAGTGGAGGAGGGGATGGTATCCTAAAGACAGGTAATGATAATCAGAGCCTTCATTATGCGCATTCACTGAGGAAGCAGGAGTGTCTCAAACTAGTGGGCCACCAGGAACCAGGACCTTCGATGCTTTATGGGGGCCACTGAGTAAGTAGCCAATCTAGGTCAATGGCTGCTCTGAAACCACACAGCACAAAGGCAGCATGCCACCTGAAATACTACATCCCAAACCTAGAGACTGACACAAAATTCAGGGTGTTTCTTTGCATTTACGACTCATGATTCCATGCAGGAGACCAGCTGGCTGGAGAGAGCATGGAGGCTGAAACCATGACCAGGTTCTGTGGGAGAATACGCTCCCCACCATGTGGCAGGATGTGACATCCAATCAGAGCGGCTTCCTATTGTGCGTCACTCACCCAGTGCACAGCAGGGATGTGAGATCTACCTGAGATACTGCAGGTTGCACGTCCTGTGCTTCAGGGCCTCACACAGGAGCAGGAGCAGCATGGTATTGCTGTGGGCACCGCCTTCCAGGGTCAAGTGGGTCAGGGTCTTCTTACCAATGAAAGCCAGACAGAAGTCCCGATACGCATCCACAGGGGAGACGTTCTTAATCCTAGGAAACATAGAAGAAGGAAGGGATTCCATCTTGGGTGCCCAGGGGGTTGGGGCTCTGAATGCCTAGTGAACTGAGATGTCTCCAATCAGGATAGAAATGGGGAGGGTGGTCAATACACTGACCTGAAGGACCAGCCAATGGAATGACAGATGGAAAAGAGAAAAATGGGGGCTATGAATAGAAGAAGTACATGGCATTGGGGGGAAGATGGAATTAGATGAGGAGCTTAGCACACCCTTCTCTTGGCTCATGCTTTTCCCCAGGTCCCCCCCAGGTCCTTATATTTTGTTATTATATAATTTCCTTTCACATTTATCTCAAAACTTCTTCTTCAACCCCTCAGTGCCTACTGCCTTTTTCTAATAACAATAAATCACTTCTCCCTATACCCCCTTGTGGTCTCTCTATTTCTGCAAAGCACTGTGATGTAGGCGACTGTAAGCTCTGGTTTCAAAGTTAGCAAATAAACTGCAGGCTCCTTGATGATATGGATCAAGAAGATTTTTTGTTTCCTTGTCAGCTAGCATGATTGTGGAATTTTAAATGGGATTAAAATAAATTCTAGACAATGCGTAACATGGATTTTCTCTAACCAAACTCTGGGCTTCAAGAATGGCAAACATTACATACCTATCCATAAATTTCTTTGTGTGTAAATGAGTTAAATGCTCCAATGAAAAGACATGGGGTAGCTGAATGGATAAGAAAATAAGACCCAAGTGTCCACTGATAGATGATTGGATAAAGAAGATGTAGTACATATATAATGAAATATTAGTTAGCCATAAAAAATAAGGAAAGCTTACCATTTGCAACAGTATGAATGGACCTAGAGGGTATTATGCTAAATGAAATATGTCAGAGAAAGACAAATGCCACATGATTTCACATATATATGGAATCTAAAAAACAAAATAAATGAATAAACAAAACAGAAAAAAAGAGAAACAACTCAGCATTCAAAATATTGTATACTCTTGCCCTGGCTGGTGTAGCTCAGTGGATTGAGCACGGGCCTGTGAACCAGAGGATCACAGTTCGATTCCCACTCAGGCCACATGCCTGGGTTGCAGGCCAGATCCAGCAGGGGACACACGAGAGGCAACCATATATTGGTATTTCTCTCCCTCTCTCCTTCCCTTCCCCCTCTAAAGATAAATAAATAAAGTCTTTTAAAAAAATATTGTATACTCTTCCAAAACCAGCAACTGGTCTCACAATTCTTGACTCTTCATTTTTCAATAGTGAATATTCCCTGTGGCTCATCCAAAAGAAGCTTTGAAATTAAATTTTCATCACAGAGAGAGTCAGAATAAGGAAGATGCCACCTGTCCAGAGCCCCTCCTTAAATTGTCCTAAACGCTTAATGATACAAATTAGAGGTGTCTTCTTTTTTTTAATTCATTGATTTTTTAGAGAAAGATAGATAGACATTGATTTTTTTTTGTTCCACTTATTTATGCATTCATTGGTTTATTCTTGTATGTGCCCTGACCAGGGATTGAACCTGCAAATTTGGCGTATCGGGATGATGCTCTAACCAACTGAGCTGCCCAGCCAGGCCCAGACGTGTCTTCTCAGCCTTGTTTTCTGTAATCCCATACAAACCAGGGCAACGTAAGCCTTTGAAGACCCTGCAGAATAAACTGATACCTGCACCAGCATCAGTCTTTCAGGTTTTGTTGCTATTTGTCACCTGACATCAGCAGGTACAGTCCAGTGCTGCAGGGCACAACTATTGCTACATTTCTGGTGATTTCATTAAGGCTTCTAAGGCATGATGGTTTAGGGGAAAGTTTCAGCAACAGAGAAGGGGTATCCCTTGAACCTGCATTGGTTGATAAGGGTGTCCTCATAGTCACCTGCTCAGGTGGCCCACATTACGATGCACATCCACCACAGCCTACCTGACTCAGACTCACTTCTCAATCCCAGTCCACACACAAGTTTTAAGGTCATCATTACCTCATCAACACATTCTCTTTTCTCACTTTCTTCATTTTTTTTGCTTATTTTTTTGAAGTTTTCAATTACAGATGACATTCATTAGTATCTTAGTTTCAGATATGCAACAACATAATTAAACATTTATATAATTTATGAAGTGATTCCCCCAAGAAGTCTACTACCCACCTGATGCTCTACAGAGTTATTGCAGTATTGTCGAGTACATTCCCTATGCTGTACTTTGCATCCCTGTTCACTATTTGGAACTTCCAACTTGTACTTCTCAATCCTTTCGCCTTTCTCACCAATCCTCCCAACTCTGCTCCCATCTGATGACCATCATTCTATTCTATGTATCTATGAGTCTGTTTCAGCAACAACTTCTTGTTCATGTATTTGAAACTCTTCTCTCTAGAGTATTTTCCCAAACCCACCTTCAGACATTCATGTACCTCTATTTCCCATGGGCCAAGTTTCAAGCACACCTCATAGCAGGTGTATGGAAGGATCCAAACTCTTGGCCAAGTTTCATGAAAATGATTTCATGTTACATCATTCAAATGTATCCACAGTGGATGTTTGCAAACATCCAAACTCCTGGGCAGATTTCATAAAAATGACTCAATGTGATAGATGATTCTCCCACTGGACACCTTTAAAGACAAGAATCATTTCATTTCTTTGTATACTGAGCACCTGGCTGGTCAGAGCCTGGTCAGGTAATAAAATATTGCTCTCCCAATCAAAATGCTTGGGGACAGCCCTGACCAAGTGGCTAAGTTGGTTGCAGTGTCATCCCATATGCCAAAAGGTTGCTGGTTCGATCCCCAGTCAGGGCCCATATGGGAGGCAACTGATTGATGTTTCTCTCTCACATCAATATTATCAGTGTTTCTCTCTCTCTCTCTCTCTCTCTCTCTCTCTCTCTCTCTCCCCCTCTCTCTCTAAAAATCAATAAACATATCCTCAGGTGAGGGTTGAAAAAACGATGCCTGGAAACAGCCTTTGTAAAGTTAGCTTCTACTTACACCACCTTCTGGAGATGACAGGTGGCACGGGTTATCTGCTCACAAAGAATCCTCACAGAGGAGGGACTCAGGAAGCTTTGACTCACATCCAGAGAGCTCAGGTTCTCATTGGAACTGAACACGGAGCAGAGATCCATCCAGAAACGAAGAGCATGGCGGTCGTGCTGCCACCTGGGAGGAAGGGACCGAAAAGAACACCTGTTAAAACTACACATGGGATTCCACATGAGGGAGATTGTATTGTATTTGTCTCTCTCTGATTGGCTTATCTCACTAAGCATAATATCCTCCAGGTTCATTCATGCTGTTGCCAAAGGTAAGAGTTCCTCTTTTTTACAGATGCATAGTACTCCACTGTGTAAATGTATCATAGCTTTTTTATTCACTCATCTACTGATGGGCACTTGGACTGTTTCTAGATCTTGGCTATTTTAAATAATGGAACATAGGGGTGTATATGTTCTTTCTGATTAGTGTTCCAGGTTTCTTAGAATATATTCCCAGAAGTGGGATCACTGGGTCAAAAGGCAGTTCCATTTTTAATTTTCTGAGGAAAACTCCATAGTGTCTTCCACAGTGGCTGCAACAATCCTCATTCCCACCAACAGTGCAAAAAGGGTTCCCTGTTCTCCACAGAATCTAATGAACAAAACAGAGGCATGGATACGTGGAACAGACTGACAGCTGATAGAGGGCAGGGAGTGGGGAGGACTGGATGAAAGAAGGTGAAGGAGTTAGCCAAAAAACAAATACATAACCCATGGACACAGACTACAGTGTGGTGATGGCCACGGGGAAAGGGGGAGAGGGGTAGCTGGAGGTGGGCAAAGGTAGGGAAATGGTGACTGAAAGAGACTTTACTTGGGGTGATGGGTGCACCATGCAGTGTGCATATGATGTTTGATTGAGTTGTACACTTGAAACCTGTATGGTTTAGCAAACCAATGTCACCCCAATAAATTCAATTTTTTTGAAAAAGAACATATGGGAAAAGTAATGAGAATCAGTAGGTGGCCCTGCAAAGGAAACAATCAACAAAATAAAAAAGCAACCTACAGAATGGGAGAGAATATTCATAAATCATATATCTGATAAGGGGTTGATATTTAAAATCTATAAAGAACTCATCCAATGCAACAGGAAAAAAATCCAGTTATAAAGTGGGCAGAGGACCTGCATAAACATTTCTTTCAAGATGACATACAGATGGTCAACAAGTGCATGAACAGGAGGTCAACATCACCAGCTATCTAGGAAAGAGTCAAAACCATGATGAAATCTCACCTCATACCTGTTAAAATAGCCACTATCAAACAAGAAAAGATAACCAGCATCAGTGAGGATGTGGAGAAAAGGAACCCTCGTGCACTGTTGAGAAGGATGTAAATTGGTACAGCCACTATGGAAAACAGTATGGAGGGTCCTCAAAAAAATTAAAAATACAGCCCTGACCAGTATGGCTCAGTTGGTTGGGTGTTTTCCTGTAAAGTGAAAGGCCACAGGTTTGATTCCCAGTCAGGGCACATGCCTGAGTTTTGGGTTGGGATCCCAGTCAGGGTGCATACAAGAAGCAAATGATTCATGTTTCTCTCTCACATCAATGTTTCTTCCTCTCTTCCCCTCTCTCTAAAAATCAATAAATGTATCCTTGGGTAAGGATTTTTTTTTAAATAATTGGTAGGGAGAGAACATATGTGAAATGTTGAGAGTCTCATGACTTCCTGAACCCATTCTCCACATAAAAACTGTAACACTAAAATGGAAGGAGGCTGATTCCAGGTGGTGAGCACACAAGGGTCTAGACACGTTATATTATAAAGGTGTACACCTGAAGTTTCTATCATGTTATTAAACAGTTACTCCAATACACTTCACAAAAAAATTACAGGTTCCAAAGCCCCCATTCCTAACCTGAACATCGTGGTATCTGTCTTGAATGGTGACCTGGTGGGAAGAAATTCCAGCAAGAAGAAAATGCTGACCTTAAACCCCACAGAGCAGGCTACTGTCTTCTCCAATGGAGCATGGAGGAGGTGAAAGATGAAAAAAGGAGACTGAGAGGAGACAGTTCTTACCTCTCCACCCACGAGTGTGATTCCGAGGCTCCCTCATCCTCCAGGAATATCCCCTTCTCCACCTGCAGCGAAATCCTCCGCAAGTTCTGACAGTGCTGCAGACAGAATGCTGAGTGCACAAGGTCCACTTGGCTCTGCAAATGCAGGGACATTTCCCTGACATGAGCCATGGCCTCCTTCACAAGCAGCTCCTCCTGAGATTCGTAAAGACAGTACAGCACCTCCTTCATGTCTGCAGTTGAGGAGAAGGGTTCACTCTCACGGGACAAGGACGTCAGTAGCTCCTGCTTGATCCCTGAGGACACTGGGCAGCCGAAGGTCGTCTCCAGCTCCCTGGCTCTCTGCTTGTTGGAGAGGCCAAACAAGAAGTAGCCCACGTGGGTCAGGTTGGGGTTCTTCAGTCTTTCTTGCTTGGAGAGCAGCTTCTGCAGATCCCCGATGTCTGGCTTGCGGCTGCCCTCGTCTTTCTGTTCTTCGCTGTC
>PVKM010007759.1:0-40657 GCA_004027735.1 Carollia perspicillata | reverse complement strand
TCTAATAGCCTGTTTTAAAACTGATCCACTTCACCTTCTCTTTGATGTGGCTATAAAGTGGTACATGCCTTTCCACTGAGGATGTTACAGGATAGAGTTAGGAGTTAAACCCAGTTATTTACTAGAATTTGATAGGCATGAAAAAAAATGTCTATCCGTTAGCTAAGAAAAACTGAAGATGACAACTCCATAGAAACAAACGGGCCAACGTTACAGTAATCGAATGCTGCATATGCCATTCTATTCCCATTCAACCTAGTAACTGTAATGACAGGAATTTTCAGTGTTTTATTTCAAAGTACTACTTTTACATAGAGATGAACTCAAAGTTTTTGTTCATCTCCTTTGAAATAAGGTGTGACTTAAGGGTGCTTATTCTGGACTTAGCTGTGAATGCCATGCAAGAGTATCAACACAGCTGCTAATTTCATCTTCGGCAGTGCTATATATAGAAAGTTGAAGACCTCCCATAAAACTGAAGCTGAAACTGTTTCAGCCTAGTAAGATGCCAGCAGCATTTTCATGAGCAGACATGGCCACACTGATTCAAATAGTTTGGCTGGCCAGTACATAGTGGTACACACCAGTCTTCAGGACATTAGTGGTCTACAGTGACATTAAGTGTGGTAATGAAATTCCAACTTTACCTGCAGTAAAATTTCCTAGTAGTCCCTTTAAATAAGGAGAATATAAGTCCACAGGGAAGTTGCAGTACTAAGAGCCGAATTGGCAGTTTCAAGATCTGGGTTCTTGTTGCAGCTCCATGGCTAAAGTGCAAATTGGAGACATTGTCAACACAGCTGTTTTTGAAGCTGAGAAGGGCTGATGTGAAATGTGCTGCAGTGGCAGTGTGTATGTACACGAAGGAAAATTCAGTCAAAGGTCCAAGAATAGAAAGTCACGGCTCAGACCAGAATGGCCATCATTCTGCAAGGATTTCCCAGAGACTAAACTGCTTAGGCTTAACTTACTCTTACATAAGCTAATTTATGGCAGCCGCTTACATTTACAATATGACAAGTGATAGTTTCCCTTTATTAAGTGAACGTATTATTAAAGCCCATAGTAGCTTGAAATGGGGGTAGAAATAGGAATATATATTTTTTCAAGACTGCTTTTATTGGCATATTCATAAAAGCAAGGCAGTGCAGTGAGCCCCAGTCTTGACTGTCATGGGGGAAAGACGCTAGAATTTTCAAAACTAAGTATGTAAATATGCTTACATCTTGCAATAAATCCATGTAATGTTTTTTGCTAACTCACTGAGAAGAAGCTGACAGTTTGAACAACTTGCTGTTTGAAGTGCATGCCATCACACTAACATTTGTATCCTTTACTTACTTTAGAACATAGTTTCTGGATTCCTTCCCCCTTTATATTGCATTGTAAAGCAAAAAAAACTTGAAGCATTTAAAAAAATCTTCACCCAGGATAATCACTATTTGGTAACTTGAGCCTTATTTGAGGATGAATAGATCCAACAAGCACATCTATAATACAAAGTAAACTATGATTTTTATTGTGAAATTCTCATAGATGGAAAATTAAATTGAATATTTATTCTGTCAATTTCATTTTACAATAATCTTATCACTTATTTTTGTACCATGTATTTTCAATTGCCTGTTTAGTGAAAATTAAAAAAAAAAAAAAAACCTTTTAAATTTTGGCTTGTTTTTAATTTAAATTTTATCATTGAATTCAAGACCCCACCATAAAATGTGTTGCCAACAACCACATCCCAAGCCCCTAAGAAAGTATTTTGGTGGCTGCTGCAACCACAAGGAAACAGTTTTTGATTTCTATCACCTTAAAATGCCAGTGTTAGCAAAGACTTGCTTCCCCACAGTAAAAACAAAGTCTAGAATCTTTAAGATCCTATTTAACAAAATTTTCATATGTGCAAAATTCCACGGAAATAAATACATTTTTCTCATTTATTATTCCCATCCAGCCATTTGTGTTTTTGGTTAATTTTCAGGGATATAATTTCTAAAATTAGGGCAATCAAACAGTAAATTTTTCCTGCTTTCAACTTTAATGCTTTAATTCTCCTCCAACCTAAGTTATACAATTGTGGAGGATAAAATAGTCGACATCTGACTGAAAGCATGAAGAAATGTTAGCACATGCGTTAGTCTGATCACTTGCCAATTAGGAAAGGTGATGCTTTCTACCTTTACCACAGGAAAGAATTAACAAAGTATTTATTAAGCCATTTCAGATGGTTTCAGAGAAGGAATAGAGACAACAGGCTAGATAGCATACATCCTAAACTTGCTTTCCAAGAGTTTAATCTTCCTGAACCACTAAGCTTGGTTAAATGCCTGGCCAACACAGAGTAGCCTCCCCAGGTCAGTCATTGGATATATATCATCTGGAGAGCACAGTGACCGCTGCTCTAAGGTAGGTCTACAACGCCCTGGTTGCACACACAAATGGATGTTTTAAGAATGCAAGGTTCTATTTCCCTTTAACCGTAAGAATTAAAACAATACTTATCACCATACGGTTGGATATTACTTCCAATAAGTACAATATTTATTAAACATATCTTCAGTTGTTCTGTTACATAGTGTGCAACAAATTACAATATTCTGCAGCCACAAATTATATGCAGAGTATGAAGAAACTATTAATCAGATAGTGTAATCTTTCTGTTTATAACTCTACAAGGAAGAACTAGCAAATCAGATCTTACATATAACATCTCACTAAACTTTATGCATGGAAAGTGACAGACACTGGTTGTGCTGTTTGATACAAAATGGCTGAACTTCATCTTCAGAAGACTAAACCTGACGTCTAAACATGCCAATATAAACATCAAAACAAAATATATTCTAACCAACCACGGGAAACAGTCTGATATCAGGAAAGCAACAAGGATTACACACATTATTTTATAAACCAGCACACAAAGGTTTAAAACAGTTCTGAAAATGAAGTTAGCTGTCTTGAGTCAAGGGAATAAAAAAAAAGTCAGTATTGACCATTTACAATCTCTGACCTTTGTGGAGACGGTAAGAATCTGTTGTAGTGCAGCTACATACAGTACAATTCAGGCAATTTTGTTTTTTTCACTTGGGTTCAGATTGCAAATTCATTGCTGTGAGAAAAGGACGGAGGCAAATTTTAGCAGCAACCTCCACCTGACTGCTTGACCGGAGTGCTTTGAATTTTAACATTGGACTTCTCTGCACCACCAGCTGTTGCTCCAGGACCCATTCGCTTTTTAATCTCAGCTGCCATTGTCATGAAAGACTGTTCTACATTTGTTGCATTCTTAGCACTGGTTTCCAAAAACGGAATTCCAAGGGAATCAGCAAATTCCTAAAGGAATAATAAGGCACAATTAACACTGAAAAAATATTTTTCACTTAGTGCATTTCTATCTAAAATGGGCAGTAAGGAATGGCTAAGTTTACTGAATCCAAATAGGCACATTAAAAACACTCATTTCAAAGCATTCTAGTGTACATTTTAAAAGCCAAGGTGGTGTTCACCTTCACATTCAGTTTGAAAATCAAATTTTAAACATACCTTTGCTGTTGTGTAGTCTACTACTTTCTTTGTGGTCAGATCACATTTGTTCCCTACCAACAACTTGTTGACATTTTCACTGGCATAACGATCTATTTCCTGCAGCCACTGTTTAACATTATTGAAGGACTCCTAAGAAGACAGACATTTTTAAGAATGATTAATATAGTTCTCTGTAACCTAACAACTGTTCTAATGAAGCAAGTGATAAACAAAAGTGTTTCTCTTGACCTAATAAGAGATAGTGAAACAACTCTAGCTACAAAAGAACTCTAGTGCTAGCTAAGAAGTGAACTGGTAACATTAAAATGACTATCCATACCTAAATAAGGAATTGGAATTTGAAGGCTTGAGGATAAAAATACCTTATTTGAGAGAGAACTACAGCTCGGCATCAAACTGTAGCTCAAGCAAATTTAGTAAATTTGAATTGAAATCTGATTATTTTGGTATATGGATAGCTTAAGTGTTAATACTAGAGACTCAAAAAATATTACTAAATAAATGGGTCCAAAGTAAAGATGACTGTTTTCCAGTCATATTAAGGAGAAGAAATTTTTCATTTTTACATAGTTCATGATAATGACATGAGAGCTGAAATTTGCAACAACTTTTCTTCCTATTGTATCATTCACCCCATATTTCTCATAGTATTGAATCTAAAGTCTTATGATTCTAGGTATCTTCTAATTAGTTAAGATATCATAGTTGTAACAATTAACATTTGCTACAAGGAAAAATAAGTTCTGAAAATGTATTTTATTCTTTGATCGCAAAGAAAAACCACCTGAAATTTTCTAATTTTCTAATCAAAACAGTAGTATGGTCCTTAAATCACATTCTTCCCACTATACCTGCAACCCTCACCTCCTCTCAAAAGCAATCTTTACTGTCTCTTTATCCTAAAATCTTCCTCTATCTCATCCTATTTCTGCACCACATGCTCAAGGAAGAGACCCATAACCTTGCTTTTGGCAATTGTAACAAGTCTAATTACCAGGCAAATTCCTGTTATTACTTAACACCAAGAACACCAAACCACCCAACACTCCCAAATAAACTCTTGCCAAAATGATAATTAGTTGATAACTGGAGTCCCTTGAAAGTAAAACCTATTACTAAATTTTCTATTTATTTAAGGAAAATAGGGAATTTTGGTTGAAAATTCAGTAGGTACCCAAGATAATGTCTATGTGATTAACATATTTGGAGGTGGACAAAGTTTTTGGCCATATAAAGAATACGGATGGCTATCAAATAGTAACTTCCTACTTTGTCACTGTAACACAATTTCCTCCTGGAACTTACCTGATCTGTCACATCATACACAACTATGATGCCATGGGCTCCTCTGTAATAACTGGAGGTGATTGTTCGAAATCTTTCTTGGCCTGCTGTGTCCCACTATTGTAAAACAATCAAGAGATCCAAACAGTTCCGTTAAGACAGTCGGGGAATAGGGCAGGAGGAGGGAGAGTAGTTTGTTTACACAGTTACGGAAATGACCAGGATTTGATATTAGCCCTCAGTGTTCACACTAATAAATTGCATGGTAACTGCCAAATACCTGAAGGTCCAGAAAAGACGGCAGTGCCTCTAGTTTAGCTTGCAGTAATGCGAGCCGTTTCACAAGGTCTCTGACATCAGGAACTACGTCAAACTCTTCATACTCCCTACAGCCCTTACTTAGCCCTGTGTAAGACACTTGGTATGACTACAGAAACAGGTTGACTTGCATAGGAAGACTACTGGCCTAACACCCCTTTAACACAGTACATTCAGATGACTGCCAGTCAAGAAAACATTTTAACCATCTCTGAAAAGTATTATCTTAATCCTAGGGTCAGTGTAAGGAAGATGATTCAAAATACTTTGATAAAATTCATTTTAAAAGTCACCACACTCGAACCATTTAGGCTTAAACACCAAAAACATGCTTAAATTACTACAAGTTCTGGGTTCAAAAAAACTGAGGGGAAAACTCAACTGTTACATATTAAAGTCTTGGTAATTAACAAGGACAATAAGAATTTTGTTTAGGTAGCTCTTAGACAATAATGGCCTCTGTACACAAAATGTATACTGAGAATAGCCACCTACTCTACTGGTGAAAGGTAGTATCTTGATTGATAGAGAAATAACAGACTGGTTTCTGTATTTAAAAAAAAAAAAAAAAGGACTTGAAGCCTAAGACAAGTGGAGATTAAGAGGCAATACCCTTTAAGGGGAGGGAATTACAAAGTTTGGAAGTATATCTGAACTTGACGTTAATCCCTTCTAATGTTTTAAATGGCAAAATTAAAAAACAACACACACCAGTTCAGGAGCACTCAGTGAAATACTTCCTTTTCTAGAACCTAGCTGACATAGACCTGTGAAAAACAAGTACAATTTTGGGGAAATATGAATAAAGACTGGTATTAGATAATATCGAGGCACTAGTGTCAATTTAGTTAAATGTGATTAATGGTTACATAGTAAAATACAGGTGCATTCCAACCTATGTTTGGAGTAAATATAATTTCTGTAATTGAACATACTCCAAGAAAAAAAATGAAGCAAATAAAGTTAACATCATTAATCTAAAATAAACAAAAGCAAGTCAGAACAGCTTCATTACCTTTTTTGTTGAAAGTACTAGCCTGAGAGCCAGAAGACTTTAGATCTGTTATCAGTCAAGAGCATCAAAGTCTTTCAGGATATCCTTGGAGAAGCATGAACTTTGGAGTCAAGCCAACCTGACTTAGAAACATCAAATCTAGGTTCCCGGTTATTTAATGGTAGGGATAGTTTCCTCATCTAATCCTAGGTGTCACTCACCTTATAGAATTGCTAAATGGGTTTAAAGGAACTAATGTTTGTAAAATGTCTAGCAGAGTGCTTGACTGTAGAAGCTGTTCAACAGAATATTATGGAAATGCTTACACTACACCAGGCACTCAGAATCAGGATTACAGAGATGAATGAAACATAGCCCTCATAGGAGAGCTCATTAAGGTGGGGGAAACAAACATGGGAAAAAATCAGTTACACTGTGATTATGAGGGGTAATGAGGATTATATACAGAAAAAAGTCCTCCCTTCTCCATCTACCAACCCCTTGCACAAAGATAGCACAAGGAAGAAATAGTTTATGAATAAATGTTAACAAAGAATTATAGCTGACTGAGCAATGGCATCTAAAGAGTAAAATTTCTGATGTCTCCTTGCCACTCTGAAAACTCTCCTGAGTCTATATCCTAACAGTACCTTCCTCTGTAATTGATCACCCTTTGTCACAGGGTAACTGATTTCCCCATGTTTGTCTCCTGCTGAAATGCAATCTCCTCCCATGAGGCTATGTTAATCATTTATCTCTGTAACCTCAAATCTATCTGAGTGCCTGGCATAATGTAAGCATTTCCATAAATGCTTCACCAATGAACAATCACAGAAGTATGCCTTCTTGCTGTGGGTCTGGACTCCATACCTGCCCTACCCTGCTGAATGTTTTGTAATCACTAACTCTGATACAAAGTCCCAGATGGCACACTTGAAAAGCTGAAAGGATATTTAAAATATAGATCAACAATAATTTTGAAAGACCTAGAAAATTTGAAAAGATAACTGAAGCCAAGCAATTTGAAGTGTAATGAGGTTAAAAGTAAAATCTAGCATTCAGATTTAAAAACAGCAGTCACAAAGTATGTCTTAAAAAAAATTACAAACTCAAAGCCCTAAGATCCAAAGTGAGGAGCTTTTTAAGTCCTTGAATGGATTAACAAGAAAAGGCCATGAGTCCCTGAAGTCCAAGAGAGGGGGGAAAAAATTCAGGCCGAATAAAGAGGATTTTCCTCACATAGTCCACACTCTGGGAGTATCTCCTATTTGATTTCAGTAATCACATTTTAATAAGAGGTACTTATAAAACACAAGAATAACCCAAACTGTAAAGGGTTCAGAAAACATACTTCTAGAAAGGAATAACTAACTCCAGAAGTACAGTTGCAGTAAGATGTAACAGGCTGGGTGGTATTCGCATCCTCCCACAACAACATCAAAACTACAACTAAACTATAGAACAACCCTCATTCAGAACTGCTGAACCAGGTCCTACAACTAAGGATATAAAAGAAGCCACCACATTGAGACCGCCAGGAAGGGCAGAGATGCAGCTACTCCCACACCCACATATGGCACATAAAATATCAGGAGGGATATCTTGGCTGCCAAAGATTCCCCTTGAGGAGTGAAGATCTCAGCCCTACACCAAGTCCCCAGCCCAGGGTTCCAGTGCCAAGAGAACTCCCATTGTAACTTCTGGCTGTACAAGCCACAGGGATTGTGACTGAGTGAGATGAAGGGCTTCTGGAGTCCTGAGCACAAACTTACTCAAACTCACTCTCTCAGCTCCAGCATGGGCCAGCAGCTTGAAAGGTGCCAGGGACATATAGGGAAGAACTGAGTTTGTCTGGCATTATGGCAAAAGCTGCAGGGGCAGCTTTTGAAGTGCTGGCAGAGGCCATTGTTTCTTTTCTGAGCTCTCCCCCTAGAACTGGCAGGCAGGCACCATATCTGAGTCTCCATCACCCTACCCTGGCTATCACTGTTCCCCACCACCACTCTGGTTATTTCCTGAGACCCCACCCCAACCAACTTGCCAGCTGACCCAAGATATTTCCATGGCTTTTCCACAGGAATGGCCTGTCTTGGCTCATGCTTCAGGTCTTCCTAAAATCTCACAAAACAAACAGCATCTGACCTCTGCATGCCTCAGAACTCACTAAGTGGCCCCAGACCCAGCACTAGCAGCAGGGGCCTTGGTT
Organism: Carollia perspicillata; assembly: GCA_004027735.1. Taxonomy (NCBI): domain Eukaryota; kingdom Metazoa; phylum Chordata; class Mammalia; order Chiroptera; family Phyllostomidae; genus Carollia; species Carollia perspicillata. The sequence continues at coordinate 32,309 of PVKM010007759.1, read as the reverse complement.
TGCAGCCAGGCCTCTCCTGGGCACCTCCAAGGCTAGTACAAGTAGCAGACATCTGCAGAAGGCTTTACAGGCTCAGGCCAGGTGGCCCTGAGCAGAATACAGGTGGCAGCTGACCTCCGACAGCACCTCCCAGGAAACCCCAGAGCCAGACACCTTCAGACTGCAATGAAGCACCACCCAACCACCTCCACACACAACACGCTCAAAATGCAAACTAAGTGGACACCAGAGCCCTACAGAAGTAAGTGCTACTCCACGGGGTGGGCCCCTGCATAGCTGATCCCCCAAAGTCCTCAGTCCTTGTAGCTAGCTGATCAGCCTAGGGAGGGGTAAACCCCTCCCATTGACATGCCAATAGCAATCAAGGCTCAGCTACAAGAGGAGGATGTACACAGCCCACAGGGTAGGTATATCAGTAGTGCCCAGCTTGGTGAATAAAAAGGCTATTTCACTGGACTCTACAGGACACCAACTGCATTAGGCGACTCTAACAAACTCTGGAGACATAGCAGCTCTACCTAATACATAGAAACAAATGCAGGGAGGCTGCCAAAATGAAGAGACAAACATGTCCTAAATGAAAGAACATAACTCCAGAAAAAGAACTAAACAAAACTGAGACAGGCAAACTCCTAGATGCAGAGTTCAAAACTATAAGGATGCTCAATGAACTTGGAGGAAAAGTAGATAAATTTAATAAGAATTTTATTTTAATCTTTTTAAAAAGGTCTTATTTATTTATTTTTAGAGAGGAGGAAGGGAGGAAGAGAGGGATAGAAACATCAGTGTGTGGCTGCCTCTCTCACGCCCCTGTCTGGGGACCTGGCCCACAACCCAGGCATGTGCCCTGACTGGGAATCAAACCAGTGACCCTTTGGTTTGCAGGCTGGTAATCAGTTCGCAGAGCCACACCAGCCAGGGCAGTGAGAACTTTAATAGCATAAAAAAGGACATGGAAATCATAAAAAAGAACCAGTCAGAAAAGAAGGATATCCTAAATGAAATGAAGAATAATTTACAGGGAATTAATAGGAGATTAGATGAACCCAAGAATCAAATCAGTGATTTGGAATACAAGGAAGCAAAAAACCCCACCTAATTAGAACAGCAAAAAGAAAAAAGAATCCAGCTCTGACTGGTGTGACTCAGCTGACTGGACCTCAGTCTGCAAAGGGAAAGGTTGCCAGTTCAATTCCCGGTCAGGGCACACATCTGAGTTGTGGGTTTGGTTCCTGATCCCGGCACATACAAGAGGCAACCAAATTGATGTTTCTCTTTCATGGTGATGTTTTTCTCTCTCTTTCTCGCTCCTTTCCCCCCTCTCTAAAAAAATAAATAAAACCTTTAAAAAAAAAGAATCAAAAAAAATGAGGACAGTGTAAGGAGCCTCTGTGACAACTTCAAGTGTACCAACATTTATATCATAGGGTGCAAGAAGAGAGAAAGAAATTGAAAACCTATTTGAAAAAATAATGACAAAAAAATTCCCTAGCCCAGTGAAGGAAATAGATATATAAATCCAGGAAGCACAGAGTCCCAAAGAAGATGAACCCAAAAAGTCCCACACCAAGACACATCATAATTAAAATGCAAAAAGTTAAAGACAAAGAGCACTGTAAAAGCAAGAGAAAAGCAATTACCTATGAGGGAGCTCCCATGAAACTGTCAGCTAATTTCTCAACAGAAATTTTGCAAGCCAGAAGACACTGGCAAGAGATATTCTAAGTCACAGGTGGCGAACACAAGGCCCACAGGTCGAATCCAGCCCTCCACCTTGTTTTATCCATCCTGGTACCTTTTTTCTACCCGGAGGCAGTGCCATGCTCTCGCTTAACTGTTAAGCAGTAGTTACATTTATACAGTCCTAAAACTACATTCAGCCCTTTGAAGGCAACAGCAAGGATGATGTGGCCCCAGGGTGAAAAAATGAGTTTGACACCCCTAATGTAAGTGATAAAAAACAAGGAACTACAACCAAGATTACTCTACCCAGCGAAGCTATCATTTAGCATCAAAGAACAGATAAAGAGCTTCCCAGACAAGAAAAAGCTAAAGGAGTTAATCACCTGTGACATATACTTTAAGAAAAAGAATAAAAAATATGAAGAATAAAATGGCAATAAATACATGTCTACCAACAATTCAATCTAAAAAAAATAAGGCAGAACAGAAACAGACTTACAGAGAACATTTTGATGGTTTGCCAGATGGGAGGGGGGTTGGGGGTGGGTGAAAAGGGTGAAAGGATTAAAAAGTACAAACTGGTAGTTACAGAATAGTCATGGGGATGTAAAGTACTGCATAGGGAACATAGTCAATAATATTCTAATAACTATGTATGGTGTCAGATGGGTATGAAATTTATCGGGATAAATAGTAAGTTATATAATATCTAATCACTGGGTTGTACACCAAAAACTAATATAATAGTGTATGTCAATTCTAATTAAAAAACAATAATGATTTTTTAAAAGAAAGATTATAAAAATTAAAAATAAAGGGCAGACTGCCAACAAAAAAGGAATTAATCTCATTCAGGCAGCTCTAAAAGGCAGAGAGAGAGAGAGCTAGAGGTTAAAGGAAACTGGCTTCAGTTCAATATAATGAATTAACAATTAGAGGTTATTTATAAATGGAGCTAGCTTCTTTGATAAGCTGGTGAACTTCCCAAAAATGTTCAAAAAAAGGCACCTGATAGGGAAAGGAAATTGCAAACAAAGATGAAAGGAAGACTGAGTGACCTATTAAGATCTGTTCCAACCATAGGAAAATAGCAGTATGTGACTGTTTTCACAAATGTACACTCAAATTTTATGGAGACCAATGATCACATATAATCATAATCACTTTGCATCAGTAGTTAAGAGGCCTGGGTGCATCTTTCTGAAACATGCCTCTAACTTTATACTTGGCACCTAAAATACTGTGCCAAGTATAAAGTCCTACATATAATAGGGGAAAATTAATATGGAAGGTAGTCTCATTCACTGGTTTAAAGTATTTCAAACTCTCTCATAACCATATCCTTGCAAGTCCTAATTTGGAGTACCAAGTATGTTAACTTACATCAAAAGCCACAATTCTTTTGTAATGCACCTCCCCCCTGCATCAGAGTCTTATACGGAAAGGGAGCAACTAAAAAAAAATTACCTCTATGAGGTATGTCATATCATCAGTAACATTTGTATACAGTAGCCCCTGCCCCCTTATCCGCGGTTTCACTGTGGTTTCAGTTATCCACAGACAGCCACTGTCCAAAACTTTAAATGGAAATTCTAGAAACAATTCATAAGTTTTAAACTGCATGCCACCCTGAGCAGTGCAATGAAATGTCACATCATCATACTCCATCCCACCCTTGACCTGAATCATCCCCTTTGCCCAGCATATCTACCTCACTTCATCTCATCTCATCACGAAGCCATTGTATTATCTCACATTACTGCAAGAAGGGTGAGTACAATATGATATTTTGAGAGAGACGACATTCATCTATCTTTTGCCACAGTATATAGTTAGCATCTTACTGTGCCTTATTTATAAATTAAACTTTACCATAGGTATGTATATACATATAGGAAAAAACACAGTATATGGAGGGTTTTGTACTGTCTGTGGTTTCCGGCATCCCCTTAAGGTCTTGGGAGGGGCCTATCATGTTGCCCAAAAGTTTACAAAGGGCTTTCATAAACATTATCATACACACATACACAGAGCTACTAGATTTGGTTCTTAAAACTACCTTATGAGTTACCAAATCAAGTATCCTCATACTCATTTCAGAGATAATAAACTGAGGCTCAGCAAAAAGGTTGAAGTAAGTTAACCCATGACTTTCTAAATAGTAAACATCAGAAAAAAGATAACAAATCCAAGTCTTCTGACTCCAAATCCAGAACTCCCAGGTCAGTGTATTATCAATTCCATCAAAAGAACAGTCACTGGTTTTCTATGACACCTCATACTAACAGCCAGTTCTAAAAGATACCCAGAAATTAATATTTTTAAAGACCACAGACATGTCCACACTGGTAGTCCCAAACCCATGCAACTGTCTATTTTTAATGTGGGGTTGGGGTTGTAAGGATAGACAAGGGGGCTAGGCACAAGGACATAAAATATTGAAGGCAGAGCTATGGGTCATTTGGTTCTGCTAGGAACTGTAGATTAGTAATTAAATCAGCATCCGTTTTTCTGAGCTGTAAAACAGGTTAGAAAAGCTAAGCTCCTTTTCAATAAAATTCTAAGACTTGGTACATACTATCTAATACATACAAAAGAACTAGATAAATACAGTTGACGCTTGAGTAACACAGAAGCTCAGGGCGCCAAGGATCAGCACAGTCCAAAATTCACAAATAAATGATGTCTGCCCCCCAAGACACGTGGCTTCCCAACTGTAAGAAGACCCTTGAACAATGCAGGTTTGAACTGCATGGGTCAGTGAACTGCACGCATCAACTGAAAAAGCCCATGTATAAGTGGACGTGCGCAGTTAAAACTCACGTTGTTTGAGGGTCAACTATTCAATTTAGCCACATATAAAGAAGCTTTCTGTAGGTTTTCTTCTCATGTCCCACAATATTTAGCACAGTAAAAGACATAAAGAAAATGCTCATATACTTTCAATAGAAGGCAAGGTAAACTTTAACTTAGACTCCACTGATAAAAGCACAAGAAAAATACTAGGACCATGGGGTGAGTGGAGGTGGTACAGGGTATAGCAGGGTAAAAAATACAAAATACAGTAAGAAATAAACTTAAAAGCAAAAAAGTAGTAACTAGGCCAAGTTTGACTTAAAACATGTACTTTTCTGCTTTATGAATAGAAAATTCAATGAGGAAGGGTAGGCTTAGAGAAATAATTTTAATCTGAACAATTCTTATTCTACACTCTATCACAGATGCATGATTAAGATACTATAAATTTAACTTACTATATTAAAAAAATACATTTTAAATTTACCAAAAATAATTTCAAAAATACTTCTAGTCCAAAAATTACTTACTATTTGAAGCTTGATTGTTTTCCCATCTAACTCTATAGTTCTTATTTTGAAATCCACACCAATAGTGCTAATGTAGCTTTCTGTATACGTATCATCCTGAAGGAATAAAAAGTTAATGATTAAAGTTAATGTTCAATACAGTAAATAAAATAATGTTAACTTGTATATACAAAGCTGATATGGTTAAAAGGCATAGCATGTTGAGGACAACCACTTCATCCTGCTCCAGTACTCAGTTCATATTTTGATTACAAAGTAGTATTTAACAGTAGTCTCAAGATTTTTTCAATAGTTATTCTTAATTCTTCTACATATTTCTTGGCAAATTCTTATACAGAAAAAGGTTTTATATTTACAATGATTATAAATGATTTTTCTAATTACTATTTAGTGAACTCTAGCTCCCCTCTCCCCCAAATCCAATTTATTCACCACAAAGTAATGTCACTCTCCTCTTCTGGATTTTTTTAGAAGTCAATTTTATTTCCTAGTTATGACTTTTTCGAATTCTCACAATATAAAATGTACCCTTTTAAAGTGTACAATTCAGTGGTTTTTAAGTATATTCATACGGTTGTGCAACCATCACCATCACTTAACCCCAGGACATTCCCACCACCCTGTGATGAAGCCCTGTACGCAGCAGCAGTCACTCTCCATTTCCTTCTCTTCCCCTAGACCCCGGAAACCACTCATCTACTTTACGTCTCTATGGATTTGCCTATTCTGGACATATTATATGAATGGAATCATACAACATGTGGCCACTGGTGTTTGGCTTTTTTAACTCAGCATGAAGTTTTCCTTCCTTTTTACGGCTGAATAATATACGTAGTATGGATACACCACATTTTATTTATCCATTCATCAGTTGGTGGATATCTGGGTTGTTTCTATTTTTGGCTAATACAAATAATGCTGCTATGAACGTTTGTGTACAAGCTTTTATGTGAACAATGTGTAACCCAATGTTAAACTTTTAAAATTGTACTTGCTTTTCTCAAGAATCTGTTATGATATTTTACTGTGAATGGAAACAAAACTTTTAATGTTTGTGAAAAAATGTATGAATGAAGAGATCAGGCTATCACCACCTAAACCCAATGAACAATCTTAGTGAACAGAAAGCATCACCTACTAAGTATTCTGCCAACAAAGATGGGCCTAAATCTAAACAAAACTATATCCATTAAGAGAAGCAATATCAACAGAACTTTCTTTGATGATGGAAACATCCTACAAGCTGAGCTAGTCAATACAGTAGCCACTAGCCCCAAGTGGCAAGTGAGAACAAGGAAATGAATGTTTAATTTTATTCAACTTTAATGAGTTTAAATTTAAATAGCTGCATGGGGCTAGCAGCTACCATAAGGATAGCACAGCTCTGGAGGTTTACTTCCAATTACAGAAACATGAGGAATTTGAACAACTGAAAGACACCATAAGGAAGCAAAGTGGCAAATCTAAAATGCTGGACAATCTGTAGGAAAACTGCCCTGGTTTCTGCAAAAAGTAAAGGACAGGAAAACATAAATAAAAAGGCAAGTTTGGAAAAACTCTAAATTAAGAGACTAAGTAGCAAAACCACCAGAATGTGTGGACCATGTCTGAATCCTGATTCAAACCAACCATAAAACCAACACTTCTGAGACAATCAGGGAAAATTATTCTTCTAATTAATAATGTCAATGTTATTTTATATACAAATGTACAGTTTTTGGAAATTCATACTAAAGTGTGTAGGGGGGAAACAATACTTTCACAATTTGCAATAGAACACTACAACAGAGAAGGGGAAGAAAGAATTAAATGAAACCAGTGTGGACAAGTCTTGATGATGCTGAATCTGACACATACATGGGATTAAAAAAAAATCTCTAAGAATATTGTAAAATGTGACTGAGGGAGTTTTGTTAGAAACATTTATAAATACTTTGCTAGAATACTTATAAAGTCCCTAAATGACCTGTTCTGCATGGCTCTGAGCCACTGTACATGTTCTTCCTTCTGTCCAAATTCTCAGTTATCTCTTTATGCACACCCCCTACTCCCCCAGCCCCTGGGTCAACACATGACAATTTTTATTCACTGTTCAATTCTGAGCCCAGGCAACAGTAATTGTCCAAACATTCTCCAACTCCTAAGACAATAGTTAAGAGATCATTCCCTCTTGTGCTCCCATAGCTTGTCATACATTTCATTATAATACCTTTTATACCTTTGTCTATTTGGGGGATCCACAAATTAGTGTTTTTATAAATGCCTCTGGGTGATTTTACTGTGTGGGTACTAGTGAAAACCTGTAACTTAGATCAACAGGCATCTCAGAGAGGATTTTCTTTGAAACATAAACATACAGCCATATAGCCACTTTCATTAAGAGATGCCAGATCCTTCCCACCTACCCAGAACTGCTGATTTAATACTAGGAGTTATTCTTAATTTTAAAATTTGTCAATTTAATAAATATTAAGTAAAATCCACTTTTAAACCTTTACTCACAAATAAAACTGAACATTTTTTCATATTCACTGGCAATTTTTTTTTGTGACCTGCCCCTCATATATTTGCACATATTTCTATTAGGACAAACATCCTTTTCTTATTAATGTGTAAGTGTGCTTTATAAATTGAGAATATCATCCCTTCCTCATATATATATTTTTGGCTAGTACCATCTGTCTTCTAATGTTTTTATATGCTTGCCATTAATTTTTATGCAATCGAATTTAACAATTTTTTCTTTTATAATTTCTTGGTTAGAAAGTACATTCACACATATTAAAGAATCTAGTAATTCCATGATTTCACTTTTAACTATGATATATAATGAAATTACTTTTTAATAACATTCATTAACATCACCATTCATCTCATCAGAAAAGTCATATTTAGTATTTGAAATGCTGTCAAGCCTTGCAGTGGTAAATTACAAGTTTTCTAAAGTTCTAATTTTTCTTTGAAAGCTTAAATTTTATCACAGGCAGCAAATGCTGTCAGATATTTTCCTTGAAGTGACAATCTCAGTTCATCTGAGAAAATGTCTGCCAATATCCAATTCTATACAACTATAGTTTATCAGTTGTTCTTTCAAGTAAAAAAAATACTTTTCCTCAAGACAACTACAGCAAAACCACTCTAGTACTTTATGGGTATTCCTCACTTCTTCACAACGTGATATTTAAAAAAGGAACTAGATTTTTAAAACTTAATCATTTTTGCTGTTTCATCAAAGACACTGGTAAGTGAATATGGTGTTTTCCTCCCGGTGAGTGAAGAGAGGTAAATAACATGACTATGAGCACAGTCTGGGGCTTAGCACAGCCCTGACATGGTTGGTGTGTTAAGGTGCCAGTGGTTTCACCCCACCATTGCTTTTGCATTAACAGAGCAAATGTCAACACAGTGAAAAAAGCAAATGTCTTTATTTTTAGTACTAAGTAATTATCTACTAAGTAAATACTAAGAGCTTAGTATCATTAGAATAATAGTTTTGATCTCATGAACAACCCCCTAAGAGGGTCTCAATAATCCCCAGGGATCTTTACTCCATACCCTAAGAACCATGACACACACAGCAAGATGGAAAACATGTGAAATTTGATGGCAGTCACTATGCTTATTACAGAACACAATACCATTGTCAAAAAAGTTTGTACTGGACCCTGCATTTCCTTTTTGTTCTGCTAAACTTTTACTTGAAAATTTGTTTTCCATCAAGTCTTTTCAACATAGGCCAACTATTTTCCATTTACCTCACTATCTGTTGCAGTGAAACATTGTTTGAGCTCTATCGAGAATATCATTTTGACTTTATAACCACACTTTGTTGAATTTCTTTTAAGAACAACAGCATTTTTTTTATTTAAGGCTCCAAGGTATCACTAGGGATGTATACTTGAAGACTTTAATCTATAAATTCTGGAAGAATTAATTTATTGTGAGTAAAACTTTAATCTTTTGTGTACCTAGGAAGCATAAACAGTATTAATTTCTTTAAAAGTATTTCAATTTCAACTTACTGCAAACCTAAGGAGGAGGCAAGACTTTCCAACTCCAGAGTCTCCAATCAGAAGCAACTTGAATAAATAATCACTACAAAAAGAAAAAAAACACATTAAAAACCATTAATAAAAAGCATATTTCTGCAACAAAAATATAGCAAATTCTGCAAAAACAAGAACATGGCAAGAATAATAAGCAGGTCACCAAGGAAGACTACAGCTCTTGAAAAGTCCATGACTAGCTTAGCAGAAGCCAAAATTGCAATCAAGTCCTTTTGCAGAAGTCCTTTTGCAACCCAGGCCTTAGCAGAAGTCCTTTTGATGAATCACTGAACATGACAAAATTACATAAAGGTAAGATAGGCAATGTGTCCCCAGTGATCTCTGAGATCAGTAAACTACTTCCAAGGAAGAATGAAAGGAAACAAGTGATATACATTCTTGGAGAGCCCAAGAAACTGTTGGATAAATCCCACTACCTTTGCAGTATTAGAATACAGGGAGTATTCTTGCCAATGAAACAAATCTCTCCTCCTAATTCCAAGATCAAAACATTATTTCATAGCCATCTTCCAAGGGGCTATTATGATCCTTTCCTAGCATCCACCTGGAAATTCTTCCTTTAAAAAAAAGGATCATTTAACTTCCATAAGCCTGATTATAAATATTTTAAACTAAAGATGTGGTAAACTCAAAGGTAGTTTATGCAAAGGCACAAATTGACAAACATTCTAAGCCTATATTAAAGCACTCTTCAGAGCCCTAGCAGGGCAGTTTAGTTGGTTAGAGCATCGTTCCCACCAAGGTTTGCTCCCTGGTCAGGTCATATACAAGAATCAACCAATGAATGCACAAGTAAGTGGAACAACAAATCTATGTTTCTCTCTCTCCCTCTCTCTCCTTCTCTAACAAGTCAAAGTCAGTAAAGCATTCTTCAGAAAATACTAACATCTAGGCTTTGTTTATGTACATTGACCATTGCCAGGCCTGATTCGAAGACCATCCATGGGTTTTCCTTCACGGACCTGAAGACAAAAGACTACCTGCCCATGGTCTCCAAAGGAATCCTTCATAGATCCTTTCTAATTCTGACCAGTTCTAAGTGTTCTTCTATGCAATTTCAAAGAGATTTTTTAAAATCCAGGATTTACAGTTTATTATTTTAGAAGATAAGCATGAGTTTCAATTTTGTTCTTCGTGTGATTCTGTTTTTAAAAAATGCTACCTACTTAAGGTAAAACCCAAATATCATTCACAATTTAAATTACATTACAATTAATCATAATTACAAGCAAGATATAAAACTTTTAACAGTGATTATCTTCATGGATATTCATCAATTATTACCCAGGTTTACAGTGATATATATATAACATAAATTTATCTTTTTGGTTATATTAACTTACTATGGTATGCTTGTTGTCCCTAATAATCTCAAGGAAAGGGGAAAAATCCAAAGTGCTCTAGTCAAGAGCAAAATAAAAGTCATAGAAGGAAATAAGAAGCTTTTAAGCAAGCATTAAGAAGGGGATCAAAGCCTTAGCCGGTGTGGCTCAGTTGGGTGTGGGCATCATACAGCAAGGCGAGGGGTCACCAGTTGGATTCCTGGTGGGGCCCTATGCCTGGATTGAAGGTTCCATTCCTGGTCGAGAAGTGTACAAGAGGCAACAGATCAATGTTTCTCTCACACATGGACACATGGATGTTTCCCTCCTTCTCTTTCTCCCTCCCTTGCCCTCTGTCTGAAAGTAAATAAAATCTTTTTAAAAAAGAGGGGGAGATTAAAGCACAGAATGAACTAAAAAATAGCCTTTCCAGTTTGACATACTAAAGAAAACAGGGGGAAGGTAATGACTGTGAAATTTTACCCTTAATAATTCACACATAATATCATACAACTTTTATTATGCAATAGTTTCTGATTGACTTTAGCACTATTGATAGCTTCCTCCTTAATTAGACTACATTCTTAAGAATGCTGAACACTGACATTAGCAATGAGAATGTTGAGAATTTACATTTCATTTAGCAAGAATAATCGCACCATTAATACTACTATAGTTAGTTTTTCTTTTTAAGTACAGTTTATGGCTATTACAGTTTTCCCAATTTTTTTCTCCCCTTTATCCCTGCTCTGCCCTGCATTACCTCCACCCTCCCGTATTCCCCTCCTTAGTTCATGTCCACGGGTTGTACATCTAAGTTCTTTGTCTTCTGTGTTTCCTATTCTATTCTTAACCACCACCACCCATCTATTTTATGCCAGCAATTGTGCTTCTTATTCCCTGTACCTTCCCCCCATTCTTCCCCTCCCCCTCCCACTGATAACCCTTCATGTGATCTCCATTTCTGTGGTTCTGTTCCTGTTCTAGTTGTTAGCTTAATTTTTGTTTTCTAGGTTCATTTGTTGATAGTTGTAAGTTTGTTCTCATTTTACTCTTCATATTTCTAATCATCTTCTATTTCTTAGGTAAGTCCCTTTAACATTTCATATAATAAGGGCTTGGTGATGATGAACTCCTTTACCTTTACATTATCTGGTAAGCACTTTATCTGACCTTTCATACTAATGATAGCTTTGCTAGATAGAGTAATCTTAGATGCAGGTTCTTGACTTTCGTGACTTCAAATACTTCTTTCCATCCCCTTCTTGCCTGTAAGTATTGTTTTGGGAAATCAGCTGATAGTCTTATGGGAATTCCTTTGTAGGTAATTGTCTCCTTTTCTCTTGCTGCTTGTAAGATTCTCTCTTTGTCTTTAATCTTAGTAACTTAATTTTGATGTGCCTTGGTGTGTTCCTCCTTGGGTCCAATTTCTTTGGGACTCTCTGGGCTTCCTAGACTTCCTGGAAGTCTATTTCCTTTGCCAGCCAGATTGGGGATGTTTTCCTTCATTATGTTTTCAAGTAAGTTTTCAATTTCTTGTTCTTCCTCTTCTTCTTCTGGCACCCCCAGGATTTGGATGTTGGAGTACTTAAGGCTGTCCCAGAGGCTCCTAAGCTTCTCATCTTTTTGAATTCTTGTTTCTTCATTCCATTCCAGTGAATGTTTATTTCTTCCTTTTGTTCCAAATTGTTGATTTGAATCCTGGTTTCCTTCCCTTCACTGTTGGTTCCCTGTACATTTTGCTTTATTTCACTTTGGGTAGGCTTCATTTGTTCCTTCATTATGCCACCAAGCTCAATCAGTTCTGTGAGCATCCTGATTACCAGTGTTTTGAACTCTGCATCCGATAGGTTGTCTATCTCTCTGTCACTTAGCTCTTTTTCTGAGTTTTGATCTGTTCTTTCATTTGGGCAGTATTTCTCTGTCTTGACGCACTTGTTATGTTGTAAGGGGGGGAGCCTTAGGTATTCGCCAGGGTGGGGCAACCCTGTTTGCTGTGTTGTCTGTAGGGGAGGGGCCAGAGAGGGAACAATGCCACTTGAAGACACTGCAGTAGCCCCATTTTCCAATGAACTCTCCTGTGAGACTAGGAGTTTCTCCTGCCATTGCAACCCCCACAGTTTTTACAGCTAGAGGTTTTGAGTCTTTAGTTTCCCCATTCAGACAGCCCCACATGGCTTGTGTGGTCTCCCACCTCGCCCCTCCTACCTGTCTGGGTGAATATTTCTTTAACTCTTTGGTTGTCAGAGTTCCATGCAGTTTGATTTTTCTCTGTTACTTAGTTTTTAACATGAATTTCAATACAACAGATACCCTGAATTTACCAATCTCCCTGAGTACAGTGCCAAGCTTCCTGTAGACATTCAGTAAACATCACCTGAATCAGTTGTACTGGACCCTGTTACAATAAAGGACAGCACTGGGTCACAGATGTTGCCTGAAGTAGCATTCGTTACCTTAAAAGTCAATTTCTATACTTCAGAGTAATCTTAAGGTTGTAAAAAACATGAATGCCTCCTGATAACTGTTACAAATTACATTATGGTTTCAAGAAATTAATAGAGCATTTGAGATACTGGTCTGCAGCATACGTTGTCAGCTTGGTTCAAATAAACTCTTATGAAAATTCCCAACAGGTCTGGGAGGGAAAAAGAAATTAATACTCAATTTTTTAAAATCAACTTTCTCAATTATAAACAATATGAGGAGTCGGTACTCTTATCTACAATGGGATAATCATTGCTAAACAAGGCCACAGTTAACACAGGTATGAATTGCATGGGTGCATCTACATATGGATTTTTAAAACCCACGTTGTCCATGGGTCATGTTTTAAAATCAGATGGGAATCTGTATATTAAGTTATATGCAGATTTTATATTGTGCCCAGGTAGGTGCCCCTAACCTCCTCACTGGTTCAAGGGTCAACTGTATTTTGTTCTAACCCAACATGACAAAAGACATGGAAAATGGCAAACAAAGTCAAACTCACAAACTTCTTCTGTTTATTGAATACACACACCTATAGAATGTTACTTGCATGTTACCTGCATTGGGACATTTTAAATAACCTACTACTATAGTACCTTATTTCTAAACTATTAATATATTGAATGTTCAAGATAATTCAGAGATTTGAGACTGTTTGAACATATTTCTGCCCTGATTGGTGTGTGCCTCAGTGGGTTGGGCATCATCTTGCAAACTGAAAGGCTGTGGGTTCTATTCCCAAATAGGGGCATGGGAGAGGTGAATGATCGATGTTTCTCTCACACATCATTGTTTCTCTTTGTTCCTCCCTTCTCCTGTCTCTCTATAAATAAATAAGTAGATAGATAGATAAATAAAACTTCTATGGCTATAATTTGCAGAACAGAACACAGAAAAATGTTGACAGACAATATGCAAATCTAAAATTAGAAAGCACAAGGTCAGAATTTTGGTACAAAGATTCAAGAATAGTATAGCAAATGGTAAGACTTTAAATACACAGTCAGTCATATCTCAGTACTAGTCAGCTTCAGAACTTGTGAAACCCTATATTCATCTCATTTTGATGAGAAAAAAATGTTTCAGCACTCAGCGCTTGAGCTTGCTCGGGACTCAGGACTTGTCACACTTGCCAGAACCTGTATGAGTCACAGTACCGCCCCGCAAGAGATAATGCTTCATCACTCATCGCTTGCTTGGTACTCGTCACAAGTTCTGGAACAAATTAACGACAAGTACCAAGGTACCACTGTATTTTTCCTTTATTCCCCAAGAATTTAGATTAGGTTTTCAGTCTACAATATAATTGTGACTTAAGTGACAAAACTGAATTACTCTATATCAGAAATCTATAGTTACAAATGTAATCACCATTCTCGTATATTAGATTATTCTAGTAAATCCTATCCATTGCTCCCAAATCAGAACTTCCTCTGGTCTTTTTCATGTCTAATTTGCTATAACCTTCATACTCTCTCCCAAGTCATCTGGAATCTACTTCTCCACAACCTTATATCTATCTGTGAGTGTGAAAGTCAACTGACTTATTAGTGTACCCAAAATCTATCACAGTGCCTTTTACAAAGCATGTGCTAAGAAATCAGAGGACATTTTAATCTTGCATTTTTAATCAGCCTCTTTCATGGTGAGATACAGTTAATGAGTACCTATGGCCATCCTTAATTAACATTTTGGGCAAAATACTAGAGGGGAAAAAATGGATGGGGACATGTTCAAAGGACAGAAGAGCTGCACTAGCCAGGTTGCGAAGTTGGTTAGAGCATGGTCCCCATACACCAAGGTTGCAGGTTCCATCTCAGTCAGGGCACATACTAGAAGCACCAAGAAATGCATTAAGTAAATAGAACAACACAAACTGATGTGTCTCTCTTTCAAATAATTTTTTAAAAAAGGACACAAGCCAACCTGAAATTTCTCTCAGTGGCCAAAGCAAAACAATTCAGGCCACAAAGTAAACAACCACATACTGCATTATAACCCAAACAATAATAGAAATACCCATGAATCCATACCCATATAAATGTAAATAAATGAGAAAGAAGAGATAAATCTACCTTACAGGAGGATTCCAAATAATACATGTAGAAGGAACATGAGAAATAGAAAATCACCAGCAGATCATCACAATAATAACTGTTACAGGCAAGATCCACCAGTGAGTGCTAAAATTATCAGGTAATACTTTAAGAAGAAACAAAACAGTTGCGTAGCCTCAAAGTATGTCCCCAAGTATTTATTACTATGGTGGTTTTAACATATACTCACAAATCCTTTAAATACTCCTTCTTCTAGAGATGGAGCTTATTAATTCTTTTCCCTTAGTGTGAGCTCTTAATGATTGCTTTCTAACAGAACATGGAAAGAAAAAAATATTAATTGTATAATGACAGTAACCTGACAGATGCTACCATAACTAAGTGATCGAAGTGAACAACACAAGTAATAAATCATACTGGTATCAAGTACCCTCTGGTATGTGATTAGTAAAGCACTTCATCTCTATGGTATCTTCTCCCAAATAAATCCATAACCCACTCCTGCCTAATCATAAGAAATGCAAACTGAGGGAAATTTTACAACGTACCTAACATTACTCTTCAAAAATGTCAAGATCATAAAAAACTAGGCAAGACTGAGAAACTCACAAATTGAAGGAATCCACTAACATGATATAACAACTAAATACAACATGGCAGCCTGGATTAGACCCTGGAACAGAAAAAGAACTTAGTGAAAAAACTGGAGAAACTGGATGAAAGTCTATAGTTTAGCTAACAATGTATCAGTGCTAATTTCTTAATTTTGACAAATGTACCATGGTATATAAGATGTTAACATTAGGGGAAGTAAGGAAAGGGTATACAGGAATTCTCTGTACAATTTTTAGAACTCTTCTGTAAATCTATTTCACAAATTTTAAAAAGAACTATAAGGACATTAGTAAAATGGGTACATACAACCATCTCTTTGAAAAGCTAGTTCCAATATTTTTAAATATGAGAGATATTTTATGTTTTTTCAAGTTAAATAAAAAATCATAAATTATGCTTGAATCTATAAAATATAAAAACAAAGCTGCTTTTGAGGCACAAATATTTTTATTACTACAGAAAACTCTTTTGAACTGCTTGAATTTATAATAGCACGAATAAGTATTATGTTTTGATTTAAAAAGGTAATTCAGTGAGAAAGCTAAATACTTAAAAGAGCCCTGGCTGCTGTAGCTTAGTGGATTGCGCGCCGGACTGCAAACCAAAGGGTCCCCAGGTTGATTCCCAGTCAGGGCACATGCCTAGGTTGCAGGCCAGGTCCCCAGTACGGGGCGCATGAGAGGCAACCACACATTGATATTTCTCTCCTTCTCTTCCCCTCTCTCTAAAGACAAATAAATAAAATATTTTATAAATAAATAAATAAATAAATAGTTAAATAGTTAAAACACAGACACAGATGAAAGCTGGCTGGAAAGGGGAAGATTCAGAGAAGTTAACAGGCTTTAAAAATTGGGTGGTGGGACACCAGAGACAATAAAAAGTAAAAAATTATTTTTGCTATCAGTTCTTCCTGTAAGTCAATTCATGGTCTACTTTAGCAATACTGGAGCCTCTATTTTCATTGTTTACGATCATAATATAATCTTAATGCCTATGCCATTTTTATATGCAAGCACTAACATTTTCTGTACCTTTAACAAAGTCACAATTATCTAAGTAAAGTGCATTCCTGTTCATGAAGTTACCTAACTGCCTACATAAAATACGAAGCAGGAGATAAATCTGCTTATTTCTGAATCTAAAACACCACCACTGGAAACTCTAAAATCTCAAGAGACAGTTATGTGAAACACTGTTATGTGAAAAGATTATAGAAAATTTTGTTTAGTATAACCCATTTTTGTTTTTAAAAAATTTTGCACACACATAAAAGATTTGGGGAAAATGGACACTTATAAATTATAGTATCACAATTGACACTTTTCTTTATACTTTTTTTAATAACGGTCTGCAATAAGCCTGTATTACTTTTACAACCAGAAAAAGATGTTGAGGGGAGGAAAAACATGTTTTAATCAGAGGGTTTGTTCAATGACTTAATAGCCTTGCAAGTTCATTCAGCTTATTTGCCATCACACAAATGAGTTCTACACTAAGTGGGTAGGGTAGGTCAAGGTTGGAAGTAAACAGCCCTGGCACATTTCCAATACAGTCACAAGTATAACTTTTTAGATTAAATGAGAATAAACATTTTTTCTTTTATGCAATAAAATTTGGATTATTAGACATAGTTCCCAGGTCAGTGAAAATTTTACAAGAGAAAGTTGACTGACATTAACACAGCTTTCAACATTCCACCTTCTGGATACATATACAAAAAAGGAAAGACAAAACAGAAGAAGACTATCATGACTAGTATCATGACTCGTAGTTTTCAATCAAACAGAAGCCCCAAAATACAAATTTCACAATGTCAGCTATAAGTCTACCTTTAAAACACTTGCTGTTTTAAAAAGTTCAATGGAAACTAAATTTGTTCTCTATTCACCTGCATGATAATAATTATGTTATTTTACCTTTAATTCACTATTAAACTACACACTATTTTATTAACCTTTGGGGTATGGAATGACTAACAAAAACTTGGGCTGCAATATTTGTGTTTAACATCAACTTTTCTTTTTACTCACTTTAAGTATGCTCCACAGAATACCCTTCAAAATTGATCATTAGGCTGGAGAAAAAAGGTAAGAACTTTTAGTTACTTCCTATGCTTCTATATTGTTTGAATTTTATAGAGCATATAGTAGTGATTAAGTTAAATAAAGATTAAATAAACCTTCAGTTATGGACAAAAGCAGCCTGTCAGTCAAAATAACTACCAAAATTTAAGGAAAGTCATGCAATTTTTAAAAAACTACCCCCATAGCTTCTAAAACTATGTTTTTCTTTGATATTTGGAAACAATAACTTTCCAGGTTCCATTCTAGCTGTTTAGAACAGTGTTCTAAAAATTCAAAACTGGAATTCTGAAATTTTGGTAGTACTGAAGAACTGGCATATCAGACAAGAAGATAAATGAGTAGATGGTCTTGCAACCTACATTAATAAACACTGCTGAAAAACATGCCAAGGAGGAGGTGTGTATGTCCTCTACCTCGTTACCTTTCAAGAACTGCATGGGTTTTAGAGCTGGAAAGACCTGTGTTTGAATTCAGGTACCATCATATACTAGCTGTAATTGAAGCAAGGTACTCACTAATTTCCTCATCTGTAAAAGATTCTATTAGCACCCTCTACCATCCAACTAGGCTTCTTGTCGGGATTAGAAATAAAGCCTCTAAAACCACATTATAGAAGCATAATAAGTGGCACTTACTATTAATTTTCCTTTCTCCATCCAAACTACAAGGTAACTTGATGAAAAATTTTAAGAGCTATAGACAAAACCTACGAAGCTATTTATCCATTCTATTCAGATGATGGATTAAAAAAGTATCACAATTTACCATTATGATCTAAGTTAAAAATTACCAATAGTTATAAGTACTATGATCACACTGGTCACAATTCCCAAAACCTAGCAACATGCATATAGTAGCATGTCTAAAGCAAGTGTGCCCGCTCCAGTGAGAGAAAGGCAGTTAGTTCTCTGCTTCACTTGCTTTACTCAAAGAAAGATAAGCATAACTTCCAGTAGTCACGAGGGTAGAAAAACTGAGAATGGATACAATAATTAACTTCAAGCCTAAAGAAACTTTATATATCAACCCAAAAGGAGATATGAAGGAGTGAGTCAATAATCCATTCATATTATGTAACTCACAAACCCTTTTTAATAACATTTTTAAAAGACCTCTTGGATCATGAATTTTAAAACCAACTGACCACAAAAATGTTAGGTGCCTAATTAACTGGCTTAGATTTTAAATTAATAGAAGTTAACCACGCATAGTAAATCGGAAACAGCATATCTGGGCTGTGAATTCGTAGGTCCCTGAGTTAAAATTCCAATTCTGCTGTTTACTCTGAATGCTCTTGCACAAGCCATTTAACTCTTCTCTGCCTTTTTTTCCTCGTCTGTAAAACTAGAGCACTATTTCTTCACATAATTAAGGGAAGTAGTGTACACACATAATTTTCTGGCTGGTGGTGGACACTCAAAAATTGTTAGTTGGTGACCTCGTCCCAGGACTGACTAGCTAGCATCAAGGGTTCTGCAGAGTCCTCCTCAGTGCTCCTATTCCTTTCCAGCTAAATAAAATGTAACTAAAACTTTCTGTTAAAAAATGGAAATCACAGGCCCCTTCTCCAAATCTTCTGCACTGTATATCCTGCCATCCTAATTCTCTAAAAGTATCACAAGATTTAACTTATACTAATGCTGTTATATTGATTATGCCTGTCTGAGCAAGAGTCAACTTAATTAATGGGTAAATACCTATGAGCAGATTTCACATTTCATAATTAAAAAACAAAAACAGAAAAAAACCCTCAACTCCTAGACTAGCATACTCTAATGATGACAGAATATGGTGTTGTCATACTCTGATGACAGAGAAAACAAGAGCTGGCTGTTTTCTTTATTAAGCTCTCTTTCAAGGTGAAATTAGCCACGTGTATACACACAAAATTGTATGTACATATACACATACATTCACTGGAAGATTTTAAAAGTCTGTATTGAAATAACTGTTAAAGCAGACAAGGACAGGGATAAATGTGTAAGAAAGCCTTTAAAAGTTGAAACTACCTGCCATTTACCCATATTCTAATAGCCCTTACTAGAATACACATGTCAAATAATGTCTATATAGCACTGTACAGTTTACTGCTGAAAATCAGAACTGAAATGGAACTAACCACATTTTATAAATAAAAAGGCTCAAAAGGCATAAATGACGTATATGAGGCAAGTGGCAGCCTGAACTTAAACCTAGGATTTACAACTCCAAATGGTATGTTCTTTTTATCACACCACATTCCCTCAATGACATATTTTATATACTCAGATGATAAGAATGTCAGTAAATAAATATGCTAAGTCCTATGTATAAAACCTAAGAAAATGAATCAAAGCTAGATGAACTAGCACACAGGACCTGACCAAATATAAAGAAAAGTGTGATTCACAGCTTAAATTAACTCAGAGCATCTGTACTAGTAAATAAGTTAGCTCAGCTCAGAGGAGCATGGTAAATTTTAGAGTTCAGACTTCATTAGCTTTAGTAAGTGAGGACCACAAAAGCTATTCATGAGGATAGGTGCTAGCCGCCATCTACATGATGTACATTTCACAAAGTTGCTTCAAATGTCCTTTAATCTAGCTACTTAACTTTTTTTTATAAATTCCATCTAATCTATTTCAGACGCTATTACACTTGGCTAGGCATTTATCCTAATTACATCCATATGGACTGTAAACTAGTAAAGACACTATAGACATGACCTATTGTTCTTAATGTGAATGAATGCTAATGTTCTGTGAACTCAGTGTGTCTCTGTTTCAAGACTCTTAGAAGCACTTATTATATTAATAACTTAATGAGAAACAGAAATGTAAGCATTAAAAAAAAAGGAAAGGAAGAAAATCATAGACTAGGTCATCAAAATAAAGCCATGCCCCAACAAATCTCACATTTTAACACTAATTACTTCAAGATACCAGATTTAAAATTAAACTCTTCACTCTCAGATTTCCACATTTCCGAAGAGTGGTGGTAAACATTCTCTTTCTACTTTCAATCTCCTAAATCAGGCATTCTTAACTTGAGGTTCATGAACAGGCTCAGGTAGTGTGACAGGTTGCAACTTCATACAAAATATCATGAGTATATATTCATATAGGCAGCAGCTCCACCAAGCTCATCAAATGCTCCTAAGGTTACATGAACATAAATGGGTTAAGAATAACCCGAATCAAGTTACCAGAAAACATCTAAAGGTAGAGTAAAAAGGACTAAGAATAATTCCACTTAAGTACTATTGTTACTCAAAGGAAATACATTCAGACAAGTTAAAACCATCACTGTTCTCAGAAAACATCAATTATATAATTCACTAAATTTATTTGTAAAGTTCACAATCTGACATACGGGTTGAATAAAATGCCTCTTGTAAGTCAAGCGGGTAGCACACAGAGTAAGCACTAATTAAATAGTAGCTATTATTATTTTTAAATGTTTTCGAAGACTAGCTGGTTCCCCTTGTAAGCAAAGGCACTCACACTGAACACTGCCTGTCAGAATTAGGAACCTACACACACGGAATAGAGTAAATGTAACTGGAACCCATCACAACCTTCTACTTCTTTGTACCTTACTCTTTCACATGTTCAAGTCAGTCAACAAACCAACACACACTTGTTCTCAAGCTTCTTACAGCCTCAGGACTATTTATTTTCCCAAATATTCCACCATTACCCTTTTGTAATCTGAAACACTCACAGAATGGTTCCATAGGAAAGCCAACTCCTAGATTTTCTCCCCTAAATTCTATTTCAAACATCAAAAGAGCAATCTCGGCCCCACCCTCTATAGAAAAACAGTGGAATAATCTTGACTTCTCCTTCTCCCAGTAAGATTAAAAAAAAAAAAAAAAAGTGTGGGCATTTTACCTAAATCTCAAAACTCCAAAATGTAGTTCAAAGAGTGAAAACTGATGAGCTACACGTCTAAAACTTCTCATGCACTGGCATCCTACACCCATTTTTGGTTTCTCTTCATCTTAAAACACTCCAAGTACTTTTTTTTTAGCAAATCTTAAAAAATCTCAAAATCCTAAAAAGCATTTTATTTAACCCTCGACATTTTTCATATGTTAAGAAAGAGACAAGAGTAGATAACATTAGCAAAAGGAACCTATTCTTAACAATCAAAAATGAAACTTAACTATTATAACTGCTAATAGTAAAATCATGTATGTATAGACAAACCTTGCCAAGGAGAGAAAACACACACAACACAAAGGACTGCTAACAGAATGTGACTATAACAAGATGTTAGCACATAGGTAAATTACTAAGATTGCTTCCAGAACTTAAAAAAAAAAGACAAATAAAACTACCGAGAATGAAAAATTCTCTTTCAAAGCCAACTAAAGAGTTGGCAAGAGAACACTTGTTTCTTTTTTTTTTAAAGATTTTATTTATTTATATTTAGAGAGAAGGGAAAAGAGGGAGAAAGAGAGGGAGAGAAACACCGATCTGTTACCTCTCGCATGCCCCCAACTAGGAACCTGGCCCACAACCCAGGCATGTGCCCTAACTGGGAATAGAACCAATGACCTTTTGGTTCACAGGCCCACCCTCAATCCACTGAGCTATACCAGCCAGGGCAAGAACACTTGTTTCTTAAGTTTATCCATCTTCATACAACATTATTTAAAGAGTTTTAAATGATTTATTTGCTGGAATATTAAGAAACTGTCAACATGTCTCATTTTAACTTAATTATGATGAAAAATAGGAAACTTTAAAATGCAAAATTTCAATTATCTTTAAATGATCCTACAAGATCATCCACAGATACAAAACTCTTAGGGTGCATTTTGTGGAGATTCTATACAGCTACTGGAAACTTACATTACCCAAAGAATTACATATGTTGATGCTCTATAAGAAATTATAGAGAATGTCTATAAGACATTAAGAAATATTTTTGATAGTGAAAATAGTGGTTATTTTTCTTCTTTAAACTTTTCTAAATTTTTCAAACTACCACCGACACCACAAAAAAGTCATCAAGACAACCAACAAAGACAACTTATTTTTAGCTGATTTTCACCTTCTGTTCTAATAAAAAAAAGAATCCTAACTAAACTAAAAATTATATGAAGGCCAGTAATGATGCAGTCATTAATGAAATATACTTGGTCAGATAGATAACAGATCAAATAATTAACCTGTTTTTACTTTCAAACCCTTAAGCTAAAAGATTTATTGAGAGCACAGTGCTAGCAAAGAAAAAAAAGCCAAATATTTCTTAAGTCTACCATGACAAAACAGCCAAATTTAAAAGACTGATTAAATCTTGAGCCATGATGTCAGTACAATCTGGAGCCATGATTTTTAAAAGCAAACAAACAAAAAACTAAAAACAAGGTAATTGCTACAAAATTTTCCTACATTATAGAACCACAGTTGCCCTGGTTGGTGTGGCTCAGTGGACTGAGTGCCAGCCTGCTAACCAAAAGGTCACTGGTTCAATTCCTAGTCAAGGCACATGCCTCAGTTGTGGCCAGGTCCCTGGTTGGGGGTGTTGAAAAGGCAACCACACAGTAATGTTTCTCTCTCTCTTTTTCTCCCTCAGCCCTCTCTCTCTAAAAATAAATAAATGAAATCTTAAAAAAAAAAGAACCACAGTTGATCCAAGTAGACTACACAGTTCTACTGCAGTTAACTGGTATGTTCATGATAGATACATGTACTTTTTTCTTGACACTAAAAAACCCCACTAGAAGCGAATGGATTAGGAAAAATGTTTCTGGTATGAGAATAATGTTAAGTATTTCTTAACCAGTGTGCTGAAATAATCACTGCCTGCTTTACCACCTAGTTCAGTAAATTAAAAATCTTTCTTCAGATCTCAAAAATAAAAACAAAAAAAAACCAGCCCTGGCTGGTATGGCTCAGTGGGTTGAGCACCTGCCTGTGAATCAAAAGGTTGCCTGGTTTGATTCTCAGCCAGGGCACAAGCCTGGGTTGGGAGCCAGGTCCCAAGTTGGGGGCGTACACGAGGCAACTGATGGATGTTTCTTTCACACATCAATGTTTCTCTCCCTCCCTTCCCTTCTCTCTAAAAAGAAAAGAAAGCTCTGACACGTTCCATCCATTTTTCCACTGTTCAGATTCCATTTCCAGTGGCTTTGTTTTTGTTTGTACTTGAAATTCAAATGAGTCAGTTACTACCCTTAATTACCATCATAAAGACTAGCCCAGGGTTGTCAACTCTCCCAAATCAGAAAAATAACACTGAAAGCAAAGCATTTAAGGGGATAGTTTTAAATTTAATCAGCGATTGATATATATATAATATATATTATATATATGATTTATTTATTTATTTATAATTTATTTATATATATAAATTTTATATATAAAATTTATATATATATAAAATTTATTTTTATATATTATATATAATATATATGTGATATATAATATATCATATATATATTATATATGATTTTATTTATTTATTTTTAGAGAGAGGGGAAAGGGAGAGAAAGAGAGAGAAACATCAATATGTGGTTGCTTCTTGCATGCCCCCTGCCGGGGACCTGGCCCACAACCAAGCAATTTGCTCTGACTGGGAATTGAACCCGCAACCCCTCCATTCACAGGCTGGTGCTCAATCCACTGAGTCACACCAGCCAGGGCAGTGATTGGTATATTTTTTATTCTCCTCACTCCAAAACCAAAAGTTTACAACTTGAAGATCATAAGGTAACAGCATTCAGTAATAAAGCTACCAACAGGAAATCTTGTGCCAATAAATATAGATCTAAAATGCTGTTCTCTCTGAGAGAACCAAACTTTTTCTTTTGTCAAAAACCCATCATGGAATCATGAAAAGTACCCACTCATTAAAATTTAAGAAAAAACATAACACTTTGAAGTTTAGAATAAGGTGTTAAAGTAAATAGACCCACATGGGGGTGACAAAAATAAGAATTTCTTTCCTTCTTTTCTCTATTCGCCATCTTTTCTCTAATTGCTTTTATGATAACAAATTTCATTACAGACAAAAGAAACTGAAGTCAGGCTGCTAAAAATTCTCTTGCTAGTTGAGACCTTCCATAATAAAATATCTATCACCTCCTCTTACCTCAAGTAATTTTCACTAATGCTTTTCCAACAGTTTTCCCAAAACTCCTAGACTATTTTACTAGGAACAATATAGAGTATAAATACAGCAGGCCAGGTACTGGTATACTGGATGTCAGAAAAAATATAAACATGATTTCTGGGTTTAGTTCTGCTGAGGTCATTCATCAGAGAACTCCAAGGAAGGATGATTTGGCACTATATTTACTTAAGAATTACTACTCCTTGCCATTTATTCTTCCTACTCCCCCCTGGAAAAGTCCTCCTCACTCCCTCTGCTTCTCCAAAACGACTGCTAATAATTCCCTAACAGGTCTATTTTCTATAAAGCCTTCCTTAACCCAACTAGCCAACCAGAACCCTCTACCCTCCTTTGAAATTTTGTTGCTCCAATCCATGGTGGATACTGAGAATTTGCTAGATCTACTGGTATTTGACATACCTACAACCTATTTTCTATACTCCATTAGTAGCTCCTGAGAGTAGGGATTACGGTACATTCCTAAACCCTACCATTACTAGAACGTCTTACAAGATAATGATGTACACCATCTAGTGTGCTTACAGTTTTCCAAATTCCTTG
Organism: Carollia perspicillata; assembly: GCA_004027735.1. Taxonomy (NCBI): domain Eukaryota; kingdom Metazoa; phylum Chordata; class Mammalia; order Chiroptera; family Phyllostomidae; genus Carollia; species Carollia perspicillata. Next base: position 6,997 of record PVKM010007759.1, on the reverse strand, counting down.
ACATACATTTTTACCTCACAACTACCCTGATAGGAATGACTCCTATTATCCTATTTTTACTTATCTTTTAAATGTCTTGAAATTTTATTTTTTGCCAAATGTAATCACTTCTTAAAAAATATTTATTGTATTTCTTCCATTACCATTTAGTCACCTTTTACTTCCCCCATTATCCTATTTTTTAAAAGCATAAACAAATTCAGAGGCTAAATAATCTGTCACTGTTCTGTTAAATTAATCCTCAAAATCTACTTACAGCACTAAATATGTGTAGCAAATATAAGAAACTTCCTGAACAAAAGAGGTTTACAAACCTCCAGAAAGTGGCCAATCCATGTACTTTATTGTTGCCAGGAAAATTAAGGACCTCAAGTTCAACTCTGCCCAACTATGCAAAACAAACTTTGTCCTTGGAGCCCTTCATAAAGAAATTTTAAAACTGCCAACATAGCAAATATGGCACTATGGTAACATTACTCTCAATTTCTTAGTTTGTAAAATTTTAATTACATACTACGGCTTCTGTTTCATACAAAAAGGGGACATTTTGCATAAAACCACAATATTACAAAACTTGAAGTCAGAATGCATTTTGCAAGAGCCATGTGACACACACATGACAGTCAGCTAAACTGATGGGTGGACCTTGTGGGGGAAATGTTTAATCGACCAAAGCGGCCAATAAGCTCAACTTTGTTTTCTTTTCTTTTTTTAATCTTCACCGGAGGATATGCTTATTGATATTCAGAGAGAGAGGAAGGGAGGGGGGAGAGGGACAGAAACATCCATGTGAGAGAGAAACATTCATCAGTTTAGTTGCTTCTCATAGGCGCCCTAAACTGGGACGGATCTGCAACTCAGGCATGCATCCTTACCAGGAATCGAACACGAAACCTTCCAGTTTACCGGACAGTCCAACAGAGTCACGCTAGCCAGGGCTAAATACCACTTTTATAACAAATGCTGAGCTGCTTTTAAAAAAAGAAAGAAACCCTGTCCCCCAAAGCCTTCTAATACTTAAAAGGAACACCAGGTAAATTCCTCCCAACTTATTCATTAATTTATATACGCAAACTGCAGGAGGATTTTTTTTAAAGGGCCATTAAGAGAGCCCAATAAAGTCTTCCCAAGGAAAGTGAACACCAGTTCTCCGGAAAAGTGCCAGGTGTGTCACATCTGCTGTGGTGACTTCTTGAGTAAGCAAGAAAAAGAAATGCATTAACTTTTCATGACACGTCATGGAACCTCATTCCCTATCTGCAAACATTCAAGAAGGTAATACAAAACCTCAGATCTATCATAGGGCCCATTCGTTTCTCTTTCAACTTGACAGCAAAGTCTTCTTTTAATTTGGTAACATCAAAAAGATGTTCTTAAGATTTAGTCTTTTTCTTTCTTGACCTACACAACACAAAATTACTTTAGTGTCCTCAAAAGAAATTCTCACAAATGCCTAGGTTTTTAGGAAGGCGATGGGTCTGACGAGTTCTTAAAAAACTCCAAAAAGTAACTTTAAAAAGAACTAAAAATTTCAAATCTACTCACTTCCCTCAACCCCACGCAGTCCTGAAAAACATCTATATTACCTGCAACCTGGCGGGGAGGGTGGAAGCAGAGCCAACAAGCTCAAGATTTACAAGTAAACTGGTCTCCACCCAGACGATTCTGACAGCTCTGCAGAGTGCGGGGGCAGGGTCTGACATTGCCCTCTAGAAGAGCTCTCCCACCCTATCCTCTCCCCTTAAAAACAAGTCCTCCTTCAAAAGTCACTGCCTCCAAGAGAAGCTATCCCTTCCCACCGCCCTACCACCAACTCCCAAACGCCCCCATCCTTCCGACCAGACAGATCCTCCGCACTGGCCCGGCACTCAGGCCTCTACCCCGACCGGGTCCAGGCCCGGGCGGCTCACCACTCCGACCCAACCCCTCCCCAAGGCCGCCCTTCCACCGTCAGACAATGGGGCCCGACACCCAGCCACCAGCCTCTCCTGCCCCATCATCCTTACCACACCCCAGCCGAGGCCCCCACCCCGGCCCCAGCCCTCCTAGCCCCCTTTAAGCTTTCCCAGACTGGCCCACGGACCCGGTGCGCTCTTGCACTCACTATTCGGGATTCATGCTGGACATGTCACTGCAGCTGCCGCCGCCGCCACCGCCGCCCTTGCTGCTGCAGCCGCCGCCCTGACTCTCCGCGCCACGGGTAATCGGAGAGGAATGAGACAGGCTGTTCCGGGAGAGCAAACGTCTTCCCTACTCCGTCCCCTTAGAACACAATCAGGAGCAGCCGCCACTCAGCTACCGCTTCCACCCAAAATGGCCGCCCGCAAACCAGGAAATAGGAAAGCCTTAGACCGAGGGGCCTTTACATAGCCCAGTGGGCGGCCGCACCGCGTGGCACGACGGGAAGGAGTGTTGCTAGCCAGTATGTGGGAGCTGAGACTGACGGTGTGGCGCGGGGATCAGGACTCAGCTTCCCGCCAAGCCCCGCGCTCCTAGTGCATGCGTAGTGGAGGGGTTGTCGCCCTCCCCATTCCACACTCCCTCACCGCCACCTCCGCCCTTCCCTGCTCCAGTCCGCGCTGACTCGCTGGCCAGGACTTCGCTCGGACTCCCCCTAGCGGATTGGCTAAGGCCGAGCGGCCCCGGTGATGTCATCAGTGAGACGTGGCAGCCCCGCGAGTCAGCGCCCCATGGGGGAGGCGGAGCGGGGAAGGGGGAAGGGGGAAGGGAGGAGAGGGGAGGGGTAGGAGGCGGTCGGTGCTGGCTGCGCACAGAGGTTGGGGGTTGGGGGACATCAGGACACTGTGGTGAACAGAGAGGGGTCGGAACCCGAGGGACCGCTCTGGTGCGGAGGAGGGAAGAGGGCCAGAGGACACTCCTGGCTGATCCTGCCTCCCAGTGCGCTTTGTACTGGCCAGACCGTCTTGAGACAAGCTTTCAGGCTGATCCTCAGGACGTCCGCTCTAAGGACGGAAGAGGAGTTGAGGAGCCCCTGCTAAAAACTTCGCGTCTGCGGAAAACGTGAAGCCGCTCTTTCAGATTTTTTCCTCATTCACATAACCCGACAGGCACTACCATTTTTTTTCTTTTCTTACCATTCCTTTTCAGCCCTGCTCAGATCTCCGCAGGCTGGATATCGCAGAAGCCTCCCAGTACACTAAACTGCCTCTTTCTCTTCTTTGTTCCAGGCCGTTTGCACGCACAGCCAGATTTATCTTCCTGCAACAGCACTTCCACCACACCCCCACAACTTTCAGTGGCTTCACATCCCGTGGCTGGGACACGGCCCAGGGTCCTGCCCTAGTCTCAGCCTTCAAGTTGAACTGTACTTATTTTTAGTTGTTTAATGCTGAGCTGTTCTGCAAGATTGGAAACTAATAGGCGATGGAAACATGCAGTTCATCACTGTATAACGTTGAGAAACTCCAGAAGTAGTATTAACACATTTTTGGTCTTAACAGCTCTGCAGAATTAGCTTGGGAATTTAAATCTCCACTGAACTTTAACACATTATCTTGGGTTACTTAATTACAAAGGGCATAGTATAATATATTGTCCAAAGTTTATCTTCCAACTTGTTTTAAGAGCCAAGAAAAGTATCTGTCAAGAGTGACTGCAAAGTCACTTTAAATTCCAAATATATAAAAGGCAGTTCTTATTTCTACCCATTTGCTAACTACACACCTTAACCCCTAAATTCCACCATGTGCCTCAGTTGACAACCTCATCAAAGAGTACTTTAGAGTTCCATCACATATTGGCTAATGAAATGGATATGGTCACCATACCAGAATCACCCTGAATGGATCGATGATAGACATTAGTAAGTGTTCATTACCCTAGACGCTGTCCTTTCTTGTTTATTGTGATTTCACAGAAGAAAAACTCAGAAATCTCTGAAGAACTTATCCAAATCCCAAAATACAATTTTTAACCTGCCCCTCCCCTTGAAGCCATACCCTAAATTTCCTCGAACTGCCTATTTACTTTCCCAATGAGCAAATACTTCCTGCCCTGGCCGGTGTGGCTCAGTGGATTGGATGCTAACCTGTGAATCAAGGGGTTGCAGGTTTGATTCCCAGTCAGGGCACATGCCTGGGTTGTAGGGCCAGGTCCCCAGTAGGGAGGCATGTGAGAGGCAACCACACATTGATGTTTCCCTCCCTCATTTTCTCCCTCTCTTCCCCTCCCTAAAATAAATAAAAAGTTTTTAAAAAGAAATACCTCCTAGTAACTTTTAACCAAAGTAAGAGAGTAGTTGTAAGAATTAAAATAGATTATAAAGCACACTGCACAATGGCTGTGGAGGCACTTGGTAAAAGTTAATTATCTTTCTCTTAACTTCCCTGGAACTTTTAAGTGTACTTGCTGTGTGTTGTAATATGCACAGAGATCAGAGGCAGCTTAGCTTGGGAGTGGGAGCGGGTTGTTTCCTACAACCTAACACAACTTATATGTCATTTGTGTTAACACGTCCTTCCCAACGAAAAGTGTCAGTTTTGCTGATTCGAACAATGTATTTTATGTGTAGATGTTTAAGAGTGGCTACTTTTATATGCTCACATTAATAACTCAGAATAATTCATTAAACTACCATGAGCCCTGTTGGTTGTCCTATTATTAAGTCAGAACTCTTCTTGAGTGTTTGGCCATTTGTTCTTTGGATCATTCTTTTCTTTCTTCCTTTCTTTCTTTTTCTTCTTTCCTTTTCCTTTTCTTCCCTTTCTCTTTTATCAAATATTTATGACCTGGCACATAATGTATTTGGAACTTGTGCTTGGAACCATGAGGAATACAAAGGTGAATAATCACTAGTCTCTGTCTGCAAGATTACAACCCAGTGAGAGAAATATGTGTATACAAAAGAAGGCCTACAGGGGAAAATACAAGAATAAGATTAAATTACATAAGGGGCATAGAGACAGAAATCAGATCAGTGATTACCTAGAACTGGGAGTGGGAGGAGGAAATGTCTGCCCACAGACAGAGCGGAACTTGGTTTGACAGAGATACAGTAGTCACACAAAAGTTTTTGACTGCACAGGAGGCCGACACCTCTAACCTCCATGTTGTTCAAGGATCAGTTATATGTCATCATTATGGGGATGGTTAGTTATACCTCAGTTACGAACCTGACATTCAGAAATTATATGAGGTGGAAATACAGAGGAGGGAAACAATTCTGACAAATTGTTGGGAATGCTTTTATGAAGGAAACGATATTTGAATTAGGCCTTGAAAGAGGTTAAAATTTTGATCATTGGCAAGAATGGGGGGGGAGAGAGCCATTTATTCTAGAATGACAAAAGAATAGGAACACACCCTAGAAGTGCAAAGGTACGCATGTATTTAAAGAATAGTTCCTTGGAAGACGAGGTGGGAGACAGTGAGCTTAAATTGAGATCATGGGAGCCCCAAATGCCTGCTGAAGAGTTTTAACTTTATTCAATAGCCAATAGAGTCAAAAGTTCTGAGAAGGGGAGTGAGGTGATCAGCTCAGAGTTTTGGAAGTACTTTGGAGGTAGGGAGATTAGTTAAAAGGTAACTAGATTCATTTAGGCAAGAGTTGGTGTGCCCTGACCTGGAGCAATTGCATCAAGAATGAAAAGGAGAGGAGATTCCAGAGCGGAGGAGGTAAAATCTGAAGAGGGGACGGGGAGGAGCTAAAACTGACTCAGAGATACCCAGTTTACCTGCCAGCATGGGAGCCAAGGCCCAGCCAAGTCAGAGAACGGGGGAGGAGGGGAGAGAAGTAGGGTAAAAAAAGGAAGAAGACTGGCAGTGAGTGCCATGCAGTTCTCGGTCAGGGTTAAAGCTGTCCTGGTGTGGAAGTACTAGACTATAGTCATGTGCTGCTCAGTGAAGGGATATGTTCTGGGTAATGTGTCTTTCGGTAATTTTGTCGTTGCACAAACATCATAGAGTGCTCTTACACAAACCTAGATGGTAGAACCTACTACACACTTGCCTATACGGTATAGCCTGTTACTCCTAGGCTACAAGCCTGCACAGCTTGTTACTGTACAAAGTAACACAAGATTAAATTAAGCACAAGAGAAAATGATGGAATCTAGAGACTTCATAAACACAAGATGTATGAGGCTGCTGCCAACATAACAAGGCATACTGTTTTACAATATTTTTTATAAGTAGAAAGAGTACACTCTAAAATAACAAAAGGATGGTATAGTAAATACGTAAACCAGCAGCAATCATTTATTATAATTAGCAAGTTTTATGTACTGTATATAACTGTATATGCTATACTTTTATAAAGCTGGCAGCTCAGCAGGTTTGTTTACACCAGTATCACCACAAAGTGAGTAAGGTGTTGAGCTATGACTTCAGACGGCTACAACATCACTAGACTGTAGGAATTTTTCAGCTCCATTATAATCTTATGGGACCACCATCATATATGTGGTCCATCATTGACTAAAACGTTAAGTGATGCATTACTGTACCAGAAATTGTCCTGCTTCCGAATCAGCACGAAACACAGAAGACTGGCAAAGACAGAGAAAACCAGACACTGGTTAAAGTAGTAAGAATAGACTTTATTCAGTAATAACTATTGCAATAGGGAAAAGGGCCTAGGGTGAACTGAATTTAATGTCACTAAAACAAAAGGTAGACTTTTTAAGAGCTGGTGTGTGCCAAAGAAAAGGCATTGAAGGGTATTAAGGGGATTGGTCCATGTTATTAGGCCACCTGGGTTTATTAACTGGCATTTAATTGGAAGACAAACTTTTTGCATGTTTTTAAAACAATTCATCACAGGCTTTTTGTATCTTTTTGACAGGAGGTAGTGATACCATTAAGAGCCCTGGGCTGGGAGTGAGTTATCTTTGGCATGTTTGCATTTCAAAAAGAAAGGAAGCAGCAACGGATTTATAATTGCAAGCTTTGGAAAGTAACTGCTTAAAGAAGGGGTTCTGAGGCTAATGTGACTATCACTAAATTTTGGCTGGAACAAACAGTAAATTCTCCAGGCACT
>PVKM010007758.1:0-40667 GCA_004027735.1 Carollia perspicillata | reverse complement strand
GGAAACATTCAAACAGAGGAGATTCCTTTCTACATGGCTGAGTTGCACGCTCCCTCGTCCATGTACGCTCATTGATTCACTCACTCAGTCTGCAATTACTGACCACTTGCTGCATGCCAGACACTTTTCTAGGTGCCAGGGGCAAATCTGAAGGTCGAAAAACTCCAAAGGATGTGACTTCTGTAGTTCAGGCAAGATAAGATGACACCCTGAGTTAGGGGCAGCAGAAATGAAGAGAAGTGCACAGATTTCATTGATATTTAGGAAGCTGAAGTAACAGAGTAAAAGTTTTTTGGATACATGAGGGGGATGTGTAAGAGAGGAGCTGAAGTGAAGGATAACTTCCATTTTTTGACTTGAGCAAAGGGGCAGGTGATGGTGCCAAACACAGAGGTAGGGACTCTGGAAGAGGAGCAGCTGCGGGGAGGGGACATGGTAAGTTCAAGTTGGGTCACGTTGAGCTGAAATCCCTATGAGACATCAGATGAAGCACAGTCATTACATACTAAGTCTAGAAATTGGAAAAGAAAGCTGGGTTCAGCAGACAGACTTGGGAAACACCGACACACGGAGCAGAATGGATGGGGCCATCCACTGAGCATGCACCTCACAACAAGATACAGAGCTGGAGGGTGTCTGCCCTCCGGAAGTTCACGGTCCAAAGGAGACAGACGCCGCGGAGTTGATTCTGACATGGTAATTGCATGGTGCACAAAGAGAGTGCAAAGGACTGCGAAAACCCAGAGGAGGGTGATATCGACTCTGCCTGGAAAGGCTGCAGAAAGCTTCCGACCGAGCTCCGGGTCCAAAGGGTGTGCTGGGAGATGAAGAGGCTGGGAGAGGGTGTAGAAGGGAGGCAAAGAGCCAGGAGGAGGAACCAAGAACACAAAACTGGAGGAGTGCTGAGCTGTGATGGGGGCTGTGGGGGCTGGGGAGGCTGCCCAGTGGGGAAGGGAGAGAAGAGGCTGGAAGGTGCAGGGAAGCCCGGTCACAGGACAAAGGGGCACTGTGACCCCTGGAGATTTTGCTAACCTCTTTGTATTTGTCTGTTTTATAGAGAATAAACTTACTGGAGTCTGCATTTTCAAAATGGCAACCTATTTCCTTCCAAGCAATCGCTGTTTCTGGGCATTGTCGTTAGTGTGATTGGAAAATGCTGTATCTTATTTCCTAATTAAAGCACAGCTCGTGCAGGTATTTGGAAGATAAGCGGGAAATTGCTTTCCTACCACAGAGAAGTCACTTCATGTATATTTCAGGAACCAGAAACTGCTGCATCGGCAGCTGGAGAAAGTGCAGGGAGGGTCTCAGGCAACACAACTTCGGCTCACAGACTGAACTAGTTACAGATCCGGGGAACTCCCGTAACACATAATTAGCCATGCTGCAACCAGCCAGAACAGCCCGCATTGACCTGACAGGGGACTGGAGAACATGGGGGAGCCACTGATACCGGCTGAGTAGGAAACATTTCAGCCACAACGTCCAATCAGTGATAACCCATCAACTCTCTTTTTCATATAGAACAAAATGCTCTGGAGATGGTTAACAGAAAAACTGGAAATAACACTAGGATCTAGCCTCGGTATTATAGATGCGAAACATTTCATACCTCACATTCAATTTGTTACCACACCTAACCTATCCTTTTCCTTTCCAGATTGTAAGTTTTGAGCTTCTTGAGTCTTTTATTTTTGCTTTCCTTGGTACAAACTAATGGAACTCCAGCACTTGGCCTTGATATTTACAAGCTTTTCTAACAACCAGTGGAATAAATCTCAACGAGAAGGGGAAAATGATCATCGCGTTTCAAAGCACCTGAAGAGCAACAGTGCCTGGCTTCGCGGGTCTTTCAGATGCTTTTCCTGACAAAGGAGACTCGTAAGTTTCTGAACTTCAGTACTTCGGTCTATGAAAACTGTCCTTCGCCTCTGAAAAGTCTGCAAGTATGACTTATGGACTTCATATTGGTTGCCTTGATAGGAATATTTAAGTTGACCTTTTTGGGGGAGAGGGGTTTCTCGCAAAGATGTCGCACAGGGGAAATTTTAGAGTAAATGGTACGGCACTGGTCCGGAGACCTAGATTTGAACCACGGGAAGGTGGTAGGTTTACCGCTGAATAAGTAAAAAACTAAATAAAAGTCCATCTTGACTCAGAAGTGGAAGCAGAAGCTATGTCCATAGGCGATTCCGCCCCGCGCAGGGGAAAGGAGCCACGAGGAGGTCTCCCGAAACCAGGTAAGGAGGACTGAGTGGCGCCATCAGTAAAGATATCTGAATTTTGCAAAACAAAGCAACAAAAGCAGCAATGTCTGAAATTCCCTTTTCTGAGAAAATATGTAATAACTGGATTTTGCCTGCAGGTACTGTAAACTTAATATCACAGCTAACTCCTAGCAGAGCGCTTCTCCTAGCAGAGACAGAACTTCAGTTCACAGACCAGGGCCCAGATCTGGGGGCAAACAAGGAGGCAGATGAAACCGAGAGAAGAGAAACCTCGCTGCCCTTCAGTCTCCCTGGGATTCCAGGCAATCGTGCGTCCTTTAAATATAATACATACTAAGGTAACCGTCCCTTATTCCCTTCGCTCATTATTATGTTGGTGATCATCAACCACCATTTATCAACCTGCAGTTAATTTACTCTTACTTCTACTGTGGATTAACATTCAACTTATTTCCAGCTTGGGGCTGTCACGAGCAATACTGTTAATACACATTCTCCTACTTGTCTCTTGGCACGTGATTTTTTCCAAGGATATGTCCTAACTTGTGACATTGCCGAGTCACAGCGCTTGCCTCTCCTCATGTCCACCTGAGAATGCCACACTGCTTCAAAGGGTGGCGTCCACTCGTGCTCCCTGTGACAAGTCCTCCCTGCTGCATGCCGACTCCAGCGCTGGACATTGTCAGGCTTCGTCGTGTCTCCAGTCTGCTGGCTGTGTGAGGGATATCCGCATGGTTGCTGGTACTGACGACAGCCTCATTTATAATGGAATGAGTTCAAGGTTGAGAGACTTCCCGTATGCTTGTTGGCCATTTTCATCACCTCCTTTTCAAAGTGTCTGTTTAAGACTTTTGCCCATTCTTTATTAGGCTATCTGATCTGTGACAGGCCTTTGTACATCTCTGATGACAGCCCTCATGCCTCTCTTACTCTGTCTCAAACGTGTGCACTCTTTAGAGAGACTGATGAACAGAAGCTCGTTAGTTTAAATGAAGTCAAATGTATGAATCATTACGTGGTGGGATAGCATTTTTGTATCTCATATTAAAAATCGTTCCTTATACAAGGCCACTAAAATATTCTCTTATATTATCTTACAAAATCATCACAGTTTTCACTGTAATCCATCTGGAATTGACTTTCGTATATGGTATCAAATGTATCGGACTCCTTTTTATTATATTATATGGATGAGACACTATTTATTGAAAAGTCTTTCTTCCCCGTGATCTTCGGTGACTCCTTCCTTATAAATAAAAGGTTCGTATAGGAATGGGTCTGCCTTCAGACTCTCTGTTCGGTTCCACTGGTACAAATTTCTCACCCTGTTCCAGTACCAAACTGTCTTGACTACTAAAGCTTTGTATCAATCATGACATCGGGGAGGGCAACTTCTGTACCTCATTCCTCTTCTTCGAGACTGTCTCAACTATTCAAAGCCCTTTGGAATGCCATACGAACTTTGAAGTCAGTTTGGCAAGTTCCACTGAATAGAGCTGTTGGAGAGAGAGAGAGAGAGAGAGAGTGTGTGTGTGTGTGTGTGTGTGTGTGTGTGTGAATCTCCAGCAAATTGGAATGCTTGCTTATGAATTCTAATCTATCTATAGAGTCTTCAGGGTACATATTTCTTACAATGTCAACGTTACTTCTTTATTTTCATTCTTGGCTAAGACCTCCAAAATAGTGTTGAAGTACAGTGATGACGTGGGTCCTCCTTGTCTTGTTCTGGGCCTCACAGGTGAAGGCTTTAACCTTTCACCATTGATGAAAGCATTTGCTGTGGGTTATTCATAGATACCTTTTATCAGATGAGGAAAGTTCTTTCTAGTGAGGATTTGCTAATTCTTAAATCGCACATCAATGCTGAACTTCATCAGGTGCTTGTTCTGTATTAAATAAAACAATCTTATGATTATTCTTCTTTAATCTAGTCATGTGGTGGAACACATATTATATGAATGTTCTTATGTTAAACCAACATTTCTCTCCTGGGTTAACCTTACTTAATCATTACATAGCTACCCTTTCATACACTGCTGGATTTAGTTTGCTAATAATTTCAACCCATGTTCACGAGTGATACTTAGGCTGAAATCATCCCTTCCATTGCTGGACGGAGAGGTGTTAAGGTTAAGCTACCTCCTTAAAATGAGCTGGGAAAAAGGTCCTTTTTATATAACCTCAAAGAGATTTTATAGATTGGAATTATTTATTCCTTGACTGGTAGAAGCTACTGAAAGAGTCCTTTGAACACCTACTTTTTGTGGTTAGAGGACTATCTGTGGGTATTTGCTACCGTATTTGAATAATGTATCTACCCTGTCGATTCTCCATATATCCATTTTGAGCGCCATGCTCTAACTTCCTTTCAAGGAATTTGAGGCCTTAGTACTCACATGCCTCAATCTCACCCCCCACTCCCCTGTCTTCCCGAAACAGTTCTATTATGAATTGTTCACATTTTTACAAAAACAAATTTCTCAAATACATTATTATTTCTGCAGTAAAACCCATGCACATGCACATTTAGTGAAAAAACTAGAGGCTGTAAATTGCCTCATGTCATTTCAATCAGCCTCCTGGGCTCTAACAGACAAGCTTCATGTCATTTCAAGTCAGGTTCTCCCCAAATGACTTAGGTCAGACCATGTTATGCAGCTAAATGAGCATGCAAAAAACTTTTTTTTTTCAGCTTTCCAACCTTTATGGATTTTTTCCATTACAGGTATCCCCAAGTGTTAAACCCCCGGAGGGGATTTGATGTCAGTAGCTACCCAGTGCCTCTTGCCCACCCCCAAGATCTCATTGCCATGGATAGAGTGAACGGTATGGTAGAAAAGTGAAGGGAAGACCCAGAGTAGGTTTATTCTGCACAGAGAATTGAGTGTGTTGAGGTGTCCCTGCATGTGATTTTTTGAGTTGGCTTTTTTTCAAGTTTATGAGGAGAATTGTTATTAAACCTTTATGGATTAAAGTCTTGTTTCCCATCAATTTCTCAGTAGGTTCTCAGGAAATGACAGCTAGATCTATCTATGAGGAAGCAGGGTTCCACCCAATTCAATTTCAACAAATGTTGGTTGTTCGCACAGAATATACACAGCTCTACTTTTGATCGGTGGGGAATTAAGAAGTGAACCTCACATGAGTCTTGTCCTTTGTCCTGGAGCTCGGCCTAAACAGGGAATGACACGCAGGAATATTTGACCTAGTTGACCAAGGGGTCTGCACACATCTGGCCAGAGGCTCGGGAAGCCCAGGACAGGGCAGTTATGCAAGACACAAAAAAATGGGATCTGCCTTGGCAATTCCCCTTATAGTGGGTCACCCCAATTTTACAAGCATGGGGGGAAAGTCAAGGCAGACCATCTTTATGGGATCATGCTCTAATATGAAATTTCTTGCTCCAGCCCCACCCCATCTGCCAAGGAAGGCAAAGTCAAAGTAAGCAAAAGTGAAGAGGAAGATTTGGGAGTCCATGAAAGCAGCCTTAAAATGTGCAATTTTGCCCTGGCTGGTGTGGCTCAGTGGATTGAGTGCCAGCCTGTGAAACTAAGGTCACCAGTTCGATTCTCAGTCAGGGCACATGCCTCAGTCACCAGGTCCCCAGATAGGGGCATGTGAGAGGCAATAGATTGAAGTATCTCTTGCATGTCAATGTTTTTTCCCCTTTTTTACTCCCTCCCTTTCCCCTCTCTATTAATTAATTAATTAATTAATTAATTAATATTTTAAAATAAAATGTGCAATTTTATGATGGTGGAAATTCCTCCCAGGTGCAAATGTTTTGAAGTGAATAAAATCAGAATTCATATTGTAGATAACTTTTGAGTAATACATAGTTGGGTTCATTTTTTTTAATTTTTACTTATTGATTTTAGAGAGAGGAAAAAGGAGGAGAGCGAGACATCAATCTGTTTTTCCACTTATCTATGCATTCGTTGGTTGACTCTTGTATGTGCCCTGACTGGGGATTGATCCCAGAACCTTGGCATATCAGGATGATGCTCTGACCAACTTTATACTAGGAAAGACACTGAAACACATGAACCTCTGTTTTCTTATCTGTAACACAGGGAAACTAAAAATTAACCTCACAAGATTAAATGAGAATTAAGTCATTAAATGAATTAAATGAGACCTTGTATCTGTAACCTAAGTGTCTCAAAGTCTTCCAGCCACAAATTTACACAGTAAAGGTGGATGAGCACTACCACTTACTTCAATTTTTTCTATGGATAACCTGGTTTGTTGTCTTGCCTCCTCTCTCTACCTCTCTTTACCCCTAACAAGAGATAGCCATTTAGAGGATCGTTAGCCCAAACAGGTATGTATAATGGGTCTTTACTACCTTACTGAAGATCCTGGAGTTACGGTGGGAAAGGAGTCAGAGAGAGGAAGTTTACCTCAGAGCCTGTCCTGTTGACTTATGGTCACCCTGCCTCCTCCCCACCTGTGGCCTCTCCTCCCTTTGTTCTTAGAGTGGAAAATCCCCTATGCCTTTCTCTCCCCAAGGGCCAAGAATAACCTAATATGTATTTCAGACTTTAAGTGGTTAATTAGGAAAAATGAAAGATGACTCAAGCAGGGGACAGGAAACATCAAAAATAAAATGTTTGACCTTGCCCTGTTCTCACTCATCCCCCCACAGACATCCCTCTGAGTCATGCCTTTTGCCTGGGGCAGTACTTACCAGTGTCCTTCTTGTCAACATTTTCTCTATCCACTTCCGGCCAAGACGGAGACATAAGTAAATGTTCTGTGCCTCCTCACACAACCAAAAGAAGGACAATAACGAATTTAAAAACAAAGAACAATCAGAAACGCAAGAAAATCAAACTGTATGGAAGTCCAACAACCAAGGAGTTAAAGAAACATTCATCCAGACTGATAGGAGGGGCAGACATGGGCAGCAGGGGTGGAGAGGACTCATGGTGAGGTGGCAGCTGGACAACCGGGCAGGCAAGGTGGTGGCTGGTGGACCAGGACGTCCCATATTTGCATGCGGATAAATCAGGAAGAACAACTAGGGAGCAAGACAGACCAAGCAGTCCCAGGTTCCATTGCAGAGAAATAAAGCCTCAAAACCTCTAACTGAAAAAACCTGTGGGGGTTGTAGCACTGGGAGAAACTCCCAGCCCCATAGGAGAGTTCATTGGAGAGACCCACAGGGTCCTAGAACACATACAAACACACCCACCTGAGAATCAGCAGCAGAAGGGCCCAATTTGGTTGTGGGTAGCAGAAAAAGTGACTGAAAGTTGGCCGACAGCCAAGCAAACATCATTGTTCCCTCTCAGACCCCTCCTTCACATACACACCACAACGCAGTGACGTGGGTTGCCCCACCCTGGCGAATACCTAAGGCTCCACCCCTTACTACATAACCACCCACCAAGACAAAAAAAACATGGCCCAAATGAAAGAACAGATCAAAGCTCCAGAAAAAGACACAACTAAGTGATGAAGAGATAGCCAACCTATCAGATGCACGGTTCAAAGCACTGGTAATCAAGATGCTCACAGAACTGGGTGAGTATGGTCACAAAATAGAGGCAAAAATGAAGGCTATGAAAAGTGAAATAAAGGAAAATGTAGAGGGAGCCAATAGTGACAGAAATGAAACCGGGACTCAAATCAATGATCTGAAGCAAAAGGAAGAAATAAACATTCAACCAGACAAGAATGAAGAAACAAGAATTCAAAAAAAAAAATGAGGAGAGGCTTAGGAAGCTCCAGGACAACTTTAAATGTTCCAACATCTGAATCATAGGGGCACCAGAAGGAGAAGAGGAAGATCAAGAAATTGAAAACTTATTTGAACAAATAATAAAGGAGACCTTCCCCAATCTAGCAAAGGAAATGGACTTCCAGGAAGTCCAGGAAGCTCAGAGAGTCCCAAAGAAATTGGACCCAAGGAAGCACACACCAAGGCACATCATCATTACATTACCCAAGATTAAAGAGAAGGAGAGAATGGCCCTGGCTGGTGTAGCTCAGTAGATTGAGTGCCAGCCTGCAAACCAAAGGGTCACCGGTTCGATTCCCGGTTGGGGCACATGCCTGGGTTGCAGGGCCAGGTCCCCAGTACGGGGCATGTGAGGGGCAACCACACATTGATCTTTCTCTCGCTCCCTCTAAAAATAAATAAATAAAGTCTTTTGAAAAGAGAGAGAAGGAGAGAATCTTAAGAGGAAAGGAGAGAGTTACCTACAAAGGAGCTCCCATCAGACCCTCAGCTGATTTCTTGAAAGAAACCTTGTAAGCAAGAAGGTACTGGAAAGAAGTATTCCAAGGCATGAAAGGCAAGGACCTACATCCAAGATTGCTCTATCCAGCAAGGCTATCATTTAGAAGGGAAGAGCAGATAATGTGCTTTCCAGATAAGGTCAAGTTAAAAGAGTTCATCATCACCAAGCCCTTATTATATGAAATATTAAAGGAACCTACCTAAGAAAAAGAAAATCAATATATGACCAGTAAAATGTCAACAAAGTCACAACTATCAACAACCAAACCTTAAGAAAAAACAACAAAAACAAACTAAGAAAACAACTAGAACAAGAACAGAATCACAGAAATGGAGATCACATGGAGGGTTATAAGTGGGGAAGAGGAGGGAGGGAATAGGGGAAAAAGTACAGGGAATAAGAAACATAAGTGGTAGGTACAAAATAGGCGGAGGGGGTTAAGAATAGAATAGGAAATGTACAAGTCAAAGAACTTACATGTACGACCCATGGACATGAATTAACGGGAGTGGAAAATGCAGGTGGGACAGGGGTCAGGGTGGAGGGGACTAAAGGGAGGGAAGTGGGGCAACTGTAATAGCATAATCAATGAAATATATTTTAAAAATAAGATAAAATAAAAGATTTTATCTATCCCAGCACTTTTTGTCCCCAGGAGCCCCCATCCTCCCTGTCAGAGGTCAGCTCCTAAATCTGTCGCTATTTTTTTCAGAGCAATTTATTTTCCTTCTGTTTTATTTATCCTATTTCACAATCCTAAAAATCATCCAGACATTCTTCTAAACATAGAAGTTGCTTCGTTTATACTCATTTTATTAATTATTTTTATAGTCCCTTTACCAGGGCTTCCTGGAGGAATGGAGATACACACATGTGTTCAGTCTGCCATATTTCATCAAAAGCCTTAAACTTCCTTTTTCTAGATCCCTTGTATATTACCAGAAATCTGAAATAATATTTGATCACCTCCTGGAAGTCCTAAAGGCTTTGGTGATCTCAGCATATTTGATGTTATTAAGACATAGAAGAATCTATTTTATTCCTCTATGCAGACATCTCCAAATCATATTACATCTCCAATCATTCTGTCTCCAAGACAGAATGGCTTTCACCTGCCCGGGAGGCTCTGGCTCTTGTCAGCGCAGCCATACAGTCAGCTGTTTGCTTCCTTACCATGTGACATGGGGTGAGCTTCATTTTTTTAGCCTCAGAGCCTATGATTCCTGCTTTCTGTGAGTCAGCAGCAGTTAGGGGCATGGCTGTTCCCCTCTTCTCTGGGGTGAACTTCCACGAGGACATGCCCACTAGTAAGAAGAGGGCAGGCCTGAACCCTAAAGACTGGGGTTCAAGCTCCAGCCTTGGCGCTCACCATATGTGAGAACTGGAGCAAGTCACTTTGCCTCTCTCTGCTTTGGTTTCCTTATTGCCAGCGGAGGCTGTGGATCTCACAAGGATTGCGTGAGGAATACATGAGATGAAATATGTGCCTGGCAGCTAGAAGGTGTTCAATGAATGGTTATCTAGACATTCCCTATGCCACGCTGCTTCCCTATGCCAAGGCTACAAAACCCACACCAGCCTTGTACCCTTTTGTGAAAATGAATCCACTCCATTGTACTCCTTAATTGATATGGTAAGCTTGTTAATGGATGGTCTATTTTATTCTTCAGATAAGTCGATGATAGAAGCCTAAAATGTGAATCACCCCAGAAGAGGTTACCTGAGTAGGTCTGAACAGACTTCTCAAACTTTGATGCTCAAACCATCCACCCAGGGACCTTGCTAACGTGAAGATTCTGATTCGGTAGGTGTGGGGCGGGGCCGAACATGGCATTACAGAAGGGCAGGCATGGCATCACCTCCCAGGCACAGAGTTGCAGGCTGTGCCCAACCTCTGCCTCTCTTACATGGGCCCTGTCCATCAGAACTAATCCACGTGCCTGCAGGGAAGGCAGATAGAGAGCTTGGAGATGCAGGTAGAGGAGAGAAAAGGCAGGGTTGTCCAGTGAAAAGAGCAACGGCTCAGGTGACACGCTTGGGGCTGAAGTCTAGCCCAGTTGTGCTGCTAGCCATATGGCCTTTGGCAAATCACCCAGCTTCTTGGAGGCTCAGTTTCCTCGGCTCTAAAGTGGGCATGACCATCCCTACCTCACAGCTGTCGGGAAATGGACGTAACTCCACATTCCCGTAACTCTGTCCCTGTGTTCCAAGGGTTTCACTCTCCCGTGAGTGCCCGTTCTCTCCTGGCCATGTTCAATTCATCCGGAGCCCATCCCAGATGGGCACCCAGAGTCTCTTCTTCCTTGGTTTCCTCCTACTTTCCTTACCATTATGTTTTTCAATTTTTTATTGACTATATTGGGATGACATTGGCTAATAAAATTATGTAGGTTTCAGGTAGACAATTCAACAATATGTCATCTGTGTATCACCACCCCATGTCAAGTCCCCTTCCATCACCATTCATCCCTTCTTCACCCTCT
The DNA here is from genome assembly GCA_004027735.1 of Carollia perspicillata. NCBI lineage: Eukaryota > Metazoa > Chordata > Mammalia > Chiroptera > Phyllostomidae > Carollia > Carollia perspicillata. The sequence goes on along the minus strand of PVKM010007758.1, from coordinate 29,708 downwards.
TCTGCCTCCCCCCAACCGCCTTCCCTGTGGCAGATACCATACTGTTATCTGTATCCATGAGTCTTTTTTTTTTCTTTGCTTAATCCCTTCACCCTTCTAACCCAGCTCCAAACCCCTTCCCCTCTGACTGCTGTCAGTCTATTCTCTGTATCCATGAGTCTGTCTCCACTTTGTTAGTTGATTTTGTTTGTTAGATTCCACATACCAGTTTTCCTACTTTTTTCTACTACCCAGCTGCTCCCTCCCAGGGACCCAGTTCCGTCTCCCCCCAGTGCTTGGTGAGGGCTGGGAAGACCGACTCTCGACTTCTTTCTGTGAGGGATAGAGTCGAGATTCCGTGAGACAAATAAAAAATCGTCATCCGATTGACTGCCTCTCTTACCAGGGTTTTCGATGAGGGCTAGAACGGGAAGGGATAGAGGTGGCGAGAAGCAGAAGATGTAAATGCCTCTGCACATGGGAAGTCCCAGTAAACAGTGGCCCCTGCACATGTCTTCTCCCTCTCAGTCCCAAACCACGAACACACTTAACAACGTGGCATGCAAACCTCCTTCCGTAATTCTAAGGTTTGCTTCACGTCTTCCTGCATATCCTCTTCTTGGCATGTTTTTGTGAGTCAAGACTTGGTTGAGGTGGGGCCAAGCTAGCAAAAGGAGCTCGATGCTGTATTATTTGGCAGCCAGCCCCCTTCGGCTGCCATCTCTGGAACCCTGTGCTTCCGCAGGAGCTACCAGAGCGCGGACTTGGCACAGTGCCGCCCATTCCCAGTGACGGGCGAATGGATTCACCATTTGGTAATCAGTAGAACTTCCCTGCTGGGCCCCGTGCTCCCTCTTCTCCTACCATCCAGCCAGATTCTAGGACTGGCCGGAACAGGGAGAGCACTAAGACCACGGAGCAGGGGCCGCCCCAGGTCTTGCCTCGTGGACTCTCAAAGGGCAACAAAAAGGAGACTTGACATGTGAAAATATGAAGACAAAGATCTGATTCACACTCTCCTTTTGACATGACCCACTTTTCTGGATCACAGGCCAGAAGCAAAACTCCAAAACTGTTTTCATTCAACTTGACATGCTTAATATAACAGATGGTGCTGTTGTGCCAAATTCATATAGGCTTCATAACTGAGAAATGCATTTAGAGATTGTTTAGGGATACTTCTTTATTCATTGATGTACTTTATTTTTATTTTCGAGCATGCTGAATCATTGCTATTACTTCATTGAACAATGACCCATTATTATAATGGACCGATTAATAAAATTATGCAGTCAAAATAATGAGAATGTACTGAAAATCCTCCCAGCTACTGCTACTAAACCATGTTGAGTTAATAGCACAGAAACGATGAGACCCACACGAGGCATTTACTTCCTGTGAGTACATTCAGTACGTCTGCCTGCTGAGACCGAGGTCTTTCGACTCCAGCTCGTCTGTCCTACGGGTGTCGAGTGAGGACTCCATTCTCCTACGTCCTTTCTTTCTTCAAACCAGCACCCAACACTTGACTGTATGTGGCTCACTCAGCCCAACATACTGTCAGGCAGCTGCCACGTGCGTGGATGTGTTGGTTATGTAATATCATTCTGTTCTCTCCTCATTAGCCTGAGACGTGAAAGAAATGAAACGAAAGTAGTAAGTCCCTTCCTATTTTGCAGTAATTTTTAGGACGCCAAATCAGAATCTCCGTTTGCGAAATGACCTGTGGCTCCAGAGCCTGCTCCTGCGACAGTGCTTTCAAGTGCCTACTCTCTCTGCTGAGGAGAAAATGAGTCTTTAACATAATGGGAGTACAGTGGTAATTAGAAGTCAACGGTTGTCATTTTGACGCCACCACCCTAAAGTCATCCAGAGAGGCTCGGCCTCACATTCAAAGTTCAGTGCTGTCACTTCGAGGCCGGGATCACTCGGTACCCACATCGCTGTTCGCGCAGAAGCCGATTTTGAGCGTGAGCGTCTCACCCACATGACCGGGAATATGGTTAAAATAATCCTTTTAAGACCATCGGCTTCTGAGAATGGAACATTTTCAGGAAGGTTGTCTTTGGAAGAAAAGAAAAACATTTAAAGTCGTCTAGAATTCTCCCGCCCACAGACACCAGTGTGTGATAAACACTTGTCTGTCATCTCCTTCGTCGTTCAGAAGAGGAGCCAGGCCGGGAGAGACGGGAAGCCGCCCATCCCAGGGCACACAGCTGCGTCAGGGCGCGGCTGGACCTCAAACCCAGCGCCTCTCTGCTGTCTGGGCTTTGTCTCTGTAGCATCTTGGCTCTGGCAGCCCATGAAGCAAGTTCAGATATACCAAATGCTGATGTTAAAGGAGACTTGCTGTTTTTCAGTTTCGTTTTTTCCTTTTTCTTGGTACTTTCTCCATTACCATATATCTCCCCATACCCTCTTCCACCTCTCCCCCTCCCCTGCAATCACCACACTGTTGTCCATCCATGTCCATGAGTTCTTTCTCTTTTTTGCCTTTTCTGCTCCATCCCTCCAGCCCCCAAACCCCCGCTCCCCTCTCAGAGCTGTCAACCTGCTCTCTGGCTATGATTCTGTAAATATATATTCTCTGTGTCTCCATTAAAACATAGAAACTTGGAGGTACGAGTTCATGTTATCAATTCCTGAAGAAAATACAGTAATTTTTTCTTTGCTGCAACAAGGGCTCCCTCTAGTGGCTGCTGGCAACACTTCAGAAAGGCTACAATTTACCTCTGGGAAGATAAGAAAAGCAACTCACAAAGGTCACCCGGGCATCACCAAAAACCCTGATTCTCTCCCATCTGCTAGCATCCTTTTCTCTCCAGTAAACCACCTCCCAGGGATCTTTGGAGTATCGATAATTTCCTGTGATAACCCTTCCGACAGCACCCTGTACAGATCCACCCCCTCATAGGAAATAGCACCTGCATTTTCAAACTGTAGGTTCTAAAAACTTAAGCGTGGGCCTCACGTGACTTGTGTTATTCAATCTGCAGTCTTTTCAGTAAACGGTTTGAGAAATCAGGTGTGTTTTGCAGGCAATTCTGTTTTATCTTCTCTTTTCCATCATTGTGGCTTCATAGGGCTCTGATACCCTCATGCAACTGCGTTTCCTTTCAACATCTGGAATTCATAAACTGCTCCTGAGCCTTCTCCCTGCCCAGAAAGAGGGAACCACCTGACCTCCAAGGAGCCACGTTCCTTTCCTAGGAGAATAGTTTTAGAAGCCACAGATGCTCGTTCTACAAAGAAGCTTTTCCACATTTTGACTGGATTTTGGCAGGTGGCACAAAATCTCTAATAGTATAAATCACAGAGGGGCAGAACAGATAACACCCCCTTTTAAAAAAACATCTGTGGGTTCTTCTTGCGATTCCCAGTTTGCCTCTATTTTCACGACTTCTTCTTGACTTACTCTGATGGAACGGTTAGTGAATCCATTTTTTTCCCAGTTTTTGAACAACTTCCTTTTCTTGTTTTCATTAATGTTGATGTTAAAAGCTTTATATTTCCATACCAAACTGCAGTTCTACATTTCACCGCTGCCTCCTCAATATTCAGAAGGCCCCAAATCTTTTCTTTCCCCTTGACCCTCGTGTCAGCCACCCTGAAACTGGCTTCGCAGTGTGCAAGTCCCATTGATTCTCTGGCTGGCACTGCCTCGGCACCAGGATCTGACAAGAAAGAAGCCTCAGAGCTTTTCCGGGTGGCGTTGGTTGGGAGCGGGGCACCAAAGAAACTCAGAGCTCAGTACGCTCAGTGTGATAGCACATTTGGGGAGTAAAACAGAAAATGAAAGGTACCTTACAGACAAATATTGCTTCTTAAAGTTTCAAAAAAAAATCTGCCCATTCTCTACATTTGAACTCCCCAGTTTGAATTTATTTTATTTCCCCTTCATATTTTTTCTTTCACTGGTGCCTTTGTGTCTTGATAGAATGGAACTTTGAGTAGAAAACCGTAATTTCACAGAAGCCCACGGGCACATATGGTGGCCTGTACCAACTCAAAAGAGTGGACTGTGCACATCTCCTCCCAGGTCTGCACCCAGTGATGTCAGGTTCATAGCTTGCAGTCAGCCGCAGTGGGAGTATTTACACCATGGAAATTGGCCAACACTAGAAATCAGGGCTTTGCACGCAGAGAACCGACTGTTTAGCATTTAAAACAACTCTGGGCACACACCTCAGTTTTTCCAGAACCAGTCAAAATGTCAGAACATAAAATCAATTAACATCCAGAATTATCAGAGTCATCTGCCAAACACCATGGTTGAAAATTCCCACTCAAGAAGTTTACATAGAATAGCTTTTGCAGCTTTATATTATTTCTGCAACATTCGCTGCATAACGCTCCCCAGAACCAACCCTTAAAAGACAAAAAACCACAGTTAGATTATTGTACATTTTAGTTATAATATCTGAGGCACATTACATTTAGTTATTTATCAGATTCCAGAGGGTTTTATTTCCACAACAGGCAAACATAGAGAATTCAGTAATTTCTAGTTATTAACAGTTCTGTGCTGACATCCCATTTTTTACATGAATGAATGCATACTATGCTCTCTCCTCCCCAATTTTGCACTTGGCCATGACTGTGTGTCTCTGGGTGATATGGAAGACAGAGCCCAGCAAACTCTGAGCACGAGGTCTGGCTCTGCCAAAATCTGAAGTGGGCTGAAGAAATATTCAGTTTCCTTACTGGGTCCGAGTGGGGCTGGCCCACTAATTTCTTCTTTCTGGGAGTCTGTCGTGGCGCCCCTGGTGTCATTCCCAGGAATGTAATGGCCTCAGATAACTCACCGATAGAAATTGTTCATCATAGAGGTTCTCACTTTGTTGTTCATTTAGCACCTGAATTGAGGCAGGGGAAACATTTCTACTGGAGGCTCTGTGTATCTGAATTCCCCTGCCTTTTTATTGCCACCGCCACGGTGACGGCCTCCCCAAACGAGGAAGCCAAGACCCTCGGGCCTCCAGCTGCCGTGGGACAGTACTTGGCCTGATTCCTCTTTCTGGGGGGGTTCGTGCTCTGAACTATATTTCCTATGAGTCTAGTACACTTCCTCCCTACTCTCTGGCATTTCTTCTTGCCCAGCCACACACCTTGAATGAGACTTCTTCCTCTGGCATTGGCTTCATATTCTTACTTGCCACTTAAACTTGGCTGGGTCTGGCTATGCTCGCTCAAGGACACAGAGCCTTGCCTCAGTAGAGCCGCAGGCACCTGCCTGTGCCTGGTCACCTGGGTTCCCAGCACAGGCCTGCTCCGAACGCCCCCTTTTACTCTGAGTTCCCTGCTATCTAACATCCCTCAACATTCTACAACATTCTATTTTCTTCTGTGTTTTCCTACCTATTCCTAAAGAAAGGTTGGGGGGGTTCTAATTTTTCCCCTTTTTCCCCATGTGAAACCTGCAGGAGTCACAGTACAAGCCACATCCAAAACTGACTCAGACCAGATGTGTTTGTTTTCTAAGACGTAACCTTGGAGGGACCCCAGGCTTATTAGTCACCCATTATCTCTCCAAAAACATTTGTGTGGGGCTAATGTTGTTGACCATTTCTAGAGAGCTTCTAACTTCTATTATTTCTCGAAACCAGGAATTATTTCAAATCTTTTTGATTTCCAAAAGGATTGATATTTCTTGGATAGCCTTTTATTATGTTACCATTTTAAGAATTCTGTTGCATCATAGAGAAAGTGTGAGATCTTATTGTTTCTGTTTATTTGGCAATTACAGTATCGCAGGGTGTTCAAATTCTTGCACGCAGCATCATAGTGCACTTACCATCTGCCATTTGATTTTTTTATTTTGTTTTCCAGGTTTATTTACCTGGTATAGGTATATATGATTCACTTGTTTTAACTGCTATTTAGGATTTTATTTAGGAATATACTGTTATTGATTCTTTCCTTCTCTTATTGGTGGATATTTTGATTAATTTCTTTCTATGTCTCTGTCTTCCTCTTTCTTTTCCAGTGGCTTCACTAAACAGATTTATATGTATCTCCTTTTTCTATGGATGCAAGTGTTCTCTAGGATGGGTGCCTAAAATCGTAAGTGTTTGATCATAGTCTACATAGTATACTGCTTTGCTAGTATCCCCAGACTCCACACCAAAGGTGTTGTAACAGTTTACAAATTCTCATTAGTAGTTTATGAGAATTTTCCCTACATCCTTGCCAACACTTGATAATTTTTAGTTTTTGCCATTATGATGGTTGTACAATATCTTTTTTGTATATCCCTGAAGAAAGGTATGTATCTTCATTTTGAAGGAACTTGAGTCCTAAGAAAAATAAATAAAAATAAGCCCATGCTTAGTGTCATCATATTGAAACTTTAGAATATCAAAGCCATAGGGAAAAAAATGTAAAAACAACCAAAGGGAAAATACAATTTACTTACAATGGAAGGCAAGTAGAATGACAGCAGATTTCTCATTGATAATTACAGAGGTCAGAAGATATCTTCAAAATGCTGTGAGGAGGAGAAAACCTGTCAAGCTAGAATTTTGTATTATTGTCCCAGTGGTTTTATCTGTGAATTCTCAAATGGCCTCCCCCACCTTCTTTAGAAATAGATACTGTCCCTTGACCAAATGGGTGGGTAGGTATCTGAAGCCAGGCAAGTCCTAGAAATCTGTGCCCTCAGGTCACAGAATTGGCACATGAAGGCACATAAACCAAGAGCTCTGGACACTCAGCCCATCCATATACATGCTCTGAATATGCATTTTATTCGTATCGGCCCCCTGCCTCTGGGAGTCCAGAGAGGAAGCTTTTCATGGAAGAAAGAAAAACATTGGTGCTCAATGCTCCCAGCCCTTCCTTTGGACTCCAGCTTTTCTATTATTAGGACCCCAGTAGCGCTCCAAAGGGAAACTTACACCAGAAAAACAAGGAAGGTATCACATGAGAACCTAGATTCAAGTATTTGACTGATGACTTTTGGAGATCTGAGACAATGCAAGTAACAGCAAATTAAAACAGTAGGCGAAAGCAAGTGAAGGAGGTAGATTCAACAGTGATACGACCATCCTAAGGCAGGTGAACATATCTGCAAGGCATGACGGTATCTTGGCACCAGGTCATTTGGGGAAGTGAAGAAAACCAGGATTGGAAGATCTGGAGTCAGAATGCATCTGGCTGTGGTCAGGGGCCATTCTTAGTCACCTGTCAGTGGGTTCCCCGTGAGTCAAAATGATGCTGGTTTGGGCAGAATCTGTTAGCACCTGGGGATAAGATCTGGCGAAGGCAGTGAAGATGGTGTGAAGCCCAGAGCAATGAAAGTGTAGAAAGATTAATAGTAGCTGTACCAGAAATCTGAAAACCAAGATCTTTTGTAAATTTAAACTGTATAAATACAGATGAGTAAGGGAAAAGGATGGAAGACCAGGGCTGAAAGAAGGGCGGCAGCTGGAGGGCACCCCGGGGCAGCTGGAGGACACCCTGGAGCTAGAGTGAAGAGAACACTATGGTCTCCTTCTGCCCCTAGCCCTTCCTGTCCTCCCAGCACTTCCCTCTGAGATCAGTGAGCAAATCAGAAAAGATCTCAAGGCTCAGAAGATGTGGCTTAGAAAAATAATGGCGTTGCCATTCTGAATAAGTATGTTATGCAGCTGAAGCCACTTGATCTTGATCTTTGCATCAGAGGAGAAAAATCTTAGGGGAAAAAATGGACAGGATTGTTTTAAAAAATAGTTAGTTGGAAGATCACCATAGTAAGAAGATGAAAAGTCAGAGAAGTCAGATGGTAGCAAAATCCACATTACCGAGGGCTAAAGAAAATAGACATCATTTACATTCCAAGCCGGATAATGAGGTGTCAGCAAGACTTCGGCTGGGGGAAGAGGGGAGGAGCTGGGAAATGATTCTTTTTTTACTGTTTGCAGCCAAAGAGCTCTGGTTGAAAATAAATGTAAAATCTCGCAGCTGGCAGTAAAAAGATCCTTAATGATCTCCACCAGTTGAAAACTAAGACTGTTAAAGGGCCAGACTCAGAAAGCTTACAAGACAGAAGAGAAAGAACAAAAGCTGTTGGCTGCAGAAGGCACTGTTTGCAGAGCATTTAAGAAATTGGGGGTGAATTATAGTGAAAAGAGATTATGTAAAACTCCGTTGCATCACCGTGCTGAAAAAAGAAATCCCCGGACACCAGGCTCTACCTTTTTGATGCATCAAGATTCCTTCCTATAGAGAAGAGACATGCGGCCTTCCTGAGACAGAAATTGCAGGTAGCAAGCCCGAAGAGTGCTGTATTGCAGAGATCTCAGAAACAAAACCAAATCCGGAGAAATGTACTAAATAACTCCCGTCAGTAAGAGGTCCTGCAAGCCAGACTGGCTCCCATGGAACACTGCTGGTGCATGCTGGGCACTGTACCTGTCACCTTTTTGCTATGGAAGAGGCATGCCTAGAAGTGAGTTAGTTGTCAGTGGGCTTGCACGTAGGTACAGAGACATATGAGGTGTTAGGAAAAACCTTACTCTCTAATCTGCATGCAAACTTGATTTCATTGAGGAAAAGTTGCCAGAATGTCTTTTGGGTCCTATACCCTCTGATGCCAGACTACCCAACCCTCCTTGATGGTGGACCCAAGAGGGATATCTCCATTTTATCATTAATCAAATAAATTTGCCTGGAAGTTAACATAGGGCTGTTCATAGACCACCAACTGGGCCAAGGGACTTTTTCAATCTGATAAAATTATCTGCCTCTAATATTGGCCCCCGTGTGGCTTCATTCATGAACAGTGGCCCAGCCCTGGCCAGGGGGCTCAGTTGGTTGGAGTGTCATCCTGATACACCAAAAGGTTGCAGATTGGATTCCCAGTCAGGGCACATACCTAGGTTATGATTTCAGTACCCAGTCAGGGGCATACGGGATACAACCGATTGATGTTTCTCTATTACATTAATGTTTCTCTCTCCCTTCCCCTCTCTCTAAAATCAATAAGTATATCCTCAGGTGAGGATTTTTTGAATGGCCCAAAAAGCTTGCTTGCCCTTTCTGCAGCAAGGGCTGGTTTGGCTAATCCTGGTGCCAACAACTTCCTCTGTATCAGGAACACCTGTCATTAACTCACCACAGAAAGGACTCTTATTGCCATCAGTCACTTCCGAAACATGGGCCCAGACGCTCTACCCCACCCCTCCTTCCTGGCGAACTTGTGTGTCCTCTACAAAGGAAACTTTAGAAACTTAGACCCTCTTCCCACAAGAGTCCTTTCCTCCTGGATTAGTTGAGATGATCTTTCTTTCCATAAAATACTTCCATCTTCCGGGACTAGAGAGAAGGCCTCCAGCCCCTGGAGATGCCATCCTTGGGTCCCACAGGCTCCCAGCCTCAGCTTATAAGGAAACTGTTGGGACAGTTTATGTGCTTCAAAATCCAGTGTGAATGTTACTTTGGTCATTAGATTTAACTGTTTTTTAGAACTTAGTTTTACTGGTTAAGAGGGTTTTTTTTAGCCAAATGATTCAAATCTGCTAGATATTTTATTTACTACGAAGGCTACCACTTTAGCTGTGGTCTTGCATTTTCTCCACTCTCCTCAAACCTATTTTATGCATTATCGGTGTAGTTTATGTAGTTAATGTAGCATATGCAACAGGAATGGATTTTTAGTACCATGTGAGTATAATATACTTTTACGTAAATTTGTTTAAAAGTAAAAGTATAAGTGTAATTATCAGGAATGTTTGTTAATCTATGCTCTTTTGCTCAGCCATACTTTGAATAAACCTAGCCAGTGAACAGAAAATCAAAACACTCACTTTGTGGTAGGTGAATTACTTCCTAAAAGGAAATAAGTAATCACTGAAGTATTACCAATCACCTGAACCCAAATGTGTGATGTAATGCCAAACAGTATACTCTTCAAAGCAGTAAGTCACTTAGAAGATCACTAACATATTCTAGCAGTATTTGCTTTCAGTCATGAAGGTGCAGACTGTCAAATTCTCTTTCCCCAGTGGAACCGCTGATCTCTATAAAACTGGAGATTAACATAGACCCTAAAAACTGCCTTAGATGATGTGAAATTGTGGCCAGAGGCCTGTTGGCTTCACCTCCCTCTCCTATCATAGGGTGGCATCCCCAAGTATTCCAGAGCTCCACCAATTCTGATTGGAAACTTCTAGATTGCAACATGATGGCAGCAAGGTCAAGGTCATGGTTTCAGTGGCCATGGGGGACATGACCAACCTCCCCCATTTACAAATGTGAAACAGTCTGTGGTATAGGATGGACACATAGTTCATGCTCAATAAAAAAGAAGCTATTTTTATCACTCTCCTTACCCAGCATCCCCACAGGTGTGTACCTGTTGTACAAATAAGGGTGAATATGAAAAACTTCTCCAAATCACAACTCTACACCCTACTGTAGGGTTGACAGAATCATCTTGGTCCATCAAGAACACTTCATTTCGTTCAAGCAGAAGTAGTAAGTACCATTTAGTGGTGTTATTCATGAGACTGAGACATGTGCAATCAGGCAAGAAGCCCTTCTAGGACCTTCCAGGAGTGAGTTTGCACATTTCTCTAACGTTAGAACAGCAGCTCAGATGGCATTCTGCAAACTGCTCTCTCAGCACAGCCCCGCCTCACAGGGAGCTGTCAGAAATTTTGCAGCTTCCCGTAGTGCGAGCTTCCTTGTGATTCTTTATTCGTTGGGAAGATTAGATTCTGCCCGTCTTTCTCCAACTCTCTTTCATCTTCCATCTGAGACCATGTGAGTCCCAAATTCAGTCTGAAATTTACATCTAAATATGAAGCTGTAGACAAGGACTTAGGGGCAAAATGTCGCCTCAAATTGTAAATTAATTAATTAGCTAATTGATTAAATTCATCTGGAGAAGGTTTTTTAAAGTAGATTGCAAAGACCTGGGATGAAGTGATTTCCCTATAATCCTCTCCACTGTTCTCATCTCTGAGCTAACAGCCCCCATTGGGAACCGGCCGCTCACCTCCTACTTCAAGGGAAAAATCAAAGCCCCAGGTAGGCATGGACTCAAGCCCCTGCCGCTGACCCTGCAAACCCACCAGAGTCTACGCTCCTTTTCTTCTTCCCTTTTTTCCCCAATGAAAAGCAACTCCCCTAATCCATGCCAAATCCCCTCATCTGTTCCTTGAATGCCCCCTCCACATCCTCAGTTCTTGACTCTACCAGTTAATCTCCCCCTCATTCTTTTTTAAATTAATTTATTTATTTATTTATTTATTTTTAGATAGACGGGGAAGGGAGGGAGAAAGAGAGGGAAACATTAATGTGTGTCTGCCTCTTACATGCCCTGTACTGGGTGGGGACTTGGCCCGCAACCCAGGCATGTGTCCTGGCTGGGAACTGAACCGGTGACCCTTTGGTTCACAGGCCCACACTCAATCCACTGAGCCACACCAGCCAGGGCTCTTCCTCATTCTTTATACACCTTCTCTGCTGCCTTCTTTCCAGCAGCATTCACCACGCTCACGTGGCTCCCGAGTTCATGGAAAACTCCAGCTCTTGCCCTGCCCTCTGCTTCCCTTCATGGTCAACCTTAGTTGAAGGGGTTGCATCTGCCTTCACGAATTCCTGTTCCTCGCCTTCCATTTGCTCCATGCAGAGGAGGGCCTACAAAGTCACTAAATGTCCCTTAATTACTAAATAAAATAGACACGTTTGACTCTCTAAAAGTCTCTCAATTTCTTAAAAATTATTTCTATTTTTTAAAAAAACAACAAACCAGCATCTCTTCAGTCAACAAGTATTTATTGAGCTGTTACTAGTGCCGGGAACTGAGGATGTAACAGTAAACAGATGTTGGCAACCCTGAAGTTCACATTAGGAGGGGAAGGGAAGCCAAGCAATAAACAAGAGCAGAAATGAACAAGATAGTTCCAGAGGGTGATAAGCGCTGTGAAGATAAACAAACTAGAGTGATGGGCTAGAGAGTAACCATGGAAACCACTCTGAGTTTCCAAGGGAAGCGTCTCTGAGATGATACACGAGCTGAAGGCACGAATGCAAAGATCTTAGGCCAGAGCATGCCAGGCAGAAGGAACAACAACAGAGCCCCAAGCGGGGCACAGGCACCGAGTAGATAGGACAACATCTTGTTTACGAGTACAAAAGGAGAGAACAGAAAGAAGGCAAGAAAATGTGGTCTTGCTGGGTAGGGAAAGGGCACCTGAGTCCCAAGAGAGTGAACCAAGCCTGCAAGAACTCCATGAGCCTTTCACCCTCACGGCCCCACATCGCCTCCAGACCTAAGCAGGAAAGTGATGGAGGAGGTGGGAAGGAGTAGGGGAAGTAGCTGTTGCCTGCATCTTTCACCCTTCAACCCCGCAAACAAATCGGCCAAGCCAGAGCTTATATAAGCTGGGATAGCTTCTGGAATGGGCCCTGCCGGAGCCTGAAGAGAGATGGATTCACTCGAACCCCTCTCCTTCCAGCTCCTGACTCTGAGCTGAATAAGACAAAGGGGCTCCTACAAAGCTACTGCTTGGCACATAATGCAACCCTAAGTCAAGGACAGGCCCAGAGGGGAGTTCAATTTTTTCTGGTGGTCAGCTGCAGTGGTCAGGGTTCTCGGTGGGCATGGAACCAACATGGGACTTGGAGGGACTCTGCAGTATTTGTGTGTGGCAGAGAAAACTGAAAATGCAAAGATGTCCTCCCAAAGCCAAGTTTCATAACCTAATGCACAGCTAACACACACACATCAATCCGCAAGATGACCCGAGAGTCCTCCATGTAGCCTGTGGGCAAACACCCTCCCTGCTGCATGTGTTTCTGTGTAGGGGGCATGGGGGAACCAGGGTAGACAGGAGGGGGGTGAGTAGTTTCTATGGCAGTGATAGAGAGCCCATACCAAGACCAAAGTCTTTCCTGAGAGTCCAGGGCTCCTACAGTGGGAGTAAAACAGAGAGCAGAGATGGGAAGCCAACCCCCAATCCTGCTCCATTATGATGGGGACTGGTCCTGCCTATACCCTTGAATGACCTCCTGCCCAGGGAGGAAAGTCTTGGGCTGCATAATCTCCTCTAACTCACCCCTCCCACAAACTTAATCCTCCTCTCCCCAAGGCCAGGCTCTGCTTACTTTCTTTCCTGATCCCACTACTGTATCAGAGGGCGATGTGAAGGGGTCCAGCCGGGGAGAGCAGGGAGGGGCCAGGCCTCCATCCTCCCCCAGGCACTGGCTACTGTGGCCTGGAAATAGCCACTCTCTGAGCACACCTTCTGGTCCTGTGAAAGTGCCCAGGGGCCATCTGCCTGCTTAGCGGAGTGAGGAGGTGGGAAAGCAGTGTGTCCTGCTTCGTGGAGGGCCCATCTCAGCAACCTTGTTTCCAGAACCCCCAGGAGAGGGGGTGGAAGTAGGGCATCATGATTGAGGCCAATAACCTGCCCAAAGCAATGAATTCTGGAGTTGAGACCATCCAGACGGGCTGGACCAGCTCAAGAGCAGAGCCTTACTTAGAGTGTTTGCTGTCACTCAGGCTGGGACCAGGAGGAGACAGTCACAAATCCCTGTGTGAGGTTGGAGACCGGGGCTTGGGGAGTGGGAGAGGGCTGCTTTCTCATGCATTTTCTCTTGGCCTCTGATACGGTACATCGGCTACAGCTGACACGTGCATTTAGCCAATGCTGAATTGAACCTCCCTGGGAATATCTTTGCATTTCTGGTTTATGTGACAGCCTATTATTTTACTCAGAAAAGAACATGGGTCTTCTCCAGAACCAAGCGAGCCTCAGACTGCGGGCTAGTACAGGGAACTCATTACAAAGAAGAAGGTCAGGGATCTAAACGATTTCAAGGATCTGCAACGGAAAGCCAGGGACAGAAAGGAAGAGAGCTTGGAGAACACATGGGCTGGTGGTGGAGCCATCCCGATCCAAAGAAACAGGGAGAGAAAGGACTGCAGGCGACTCCAGAAGAGCCACACACGGAGTTCTGGAGCCCAAGGGGCGCTGCTGGGACCCACCGGCTGGAGCCTAACACAGAGATGCCCCTCTCACCTCCAGGCAGGCTGCCCGGCGGCCCCTGTGCCATGGAGACCTTGGGCATCAGCGGGTGTCTGCCTCTGCACCATGTTCAAAACCGGACAGCTCGCCCAAGGGCGCGGGGGTCAGGAAGCGGTGGGTCCAGGAGCTGAGGCCATCCATTCAGTTGAAACTCCTCTTCGGTTACTTCTTCCGTGGGGTTGGCTTGATCCTCCTTTTCAATCTGGGTTGCAAAGAGAAACATAAACGTCCATGACACTGGTAACTGATGCGCTCTCTCTTCATGCTCAGTTAGCGTGACTGTGAATGTGTAAACTGCCTCTGAGCTTATCCTTCTTCTGGGAAGTCCTTAGGATCCCTCTCTAATCTCTCTATGCTGGTAGGATCCGGCCCAAATAATATCATATTTTCCTGACCTGACCCGCATTCTTTAAAAGTCCATCTAGTTTTATGTGCAATAATTATTGCTTTTCTCTTCCATCATTGCAGATAACTTTCAAATACAGGAAAACACGAAGGAAATCAAAGTACCACCTCCATTCTTTTTTTTTTTAATTAGTCATACTGCCCATGAATGCAAAGACACAAATATACACACAAATACGTATAGGTTTGCACCTGCATCATAAAACTGTGACCATACTGACAAGTTCCCATTTTGACAGGGAGCAGACTATATTCACAAAGAAAATAAACACCGCCCAGCAAAGATGTTATGAAAACGTGGCCCCAAACGAGCATTGCTTGCAAGGTTATTGTCCATATCATATTAACTGTGACTCATTTAGACAGCAGAGCTTTATGTGACCACCTTTGAGATGAGATTCTGTCAAATAGTTTCGGACGTCATCGAAGTTCTTAATTTTTAAAAAATAAGGAAAAAAAGCCAAAGATGCATACATTAAAAATGTGCCATATTTTATACTAAGGACTGAACGTATGGGAATCACAGCTTTTCCTATAATTGGTGGAAGGGAGTAAAAATTAGAAATAAAATTCATATTCAGGTATTAACAATAGCACTTTCCAAAACCCCAAATTATACACCAAGCTAACAGTGCGGGCGTCCTTCAGACAGGATCGAGGATAAATGAAGAAGGGATTTAGTGAAAT
Organism: Carollia perspicillata; assembly: GCA_004027735.1. Classification (NCBI taxonomy): domain Eukaryota; kingdom Metazoa; phylum Chordata; class Mammalia; order Chiroptera; family Phyllostomidae; genus Carollia; species Carollia perspicillata. The sequence continues at coordinate 14,622 of PVKM010007758.1, read as the reverse complement.
TTGCAAAGTGAATTGTAGCCTGGAAGGTTGGAGCACGCCCCTGTCACATCCTGGATTGTCTCTGTGACCTCCCGACACGAGACAGCCTGTTCATATCAGAGCCCCACGTAGGTCCTGCTGGATACAAAACCCCGCCCGGGTGGTGACAGTCACACAGAAACCACAGGTTCCAGGCATCGCCCTGTGTCAGGTGCCACTGCAGTCAGCCACTGTGGCATCTAGGATAACATGAGCACCTAGTTAACTAATTGTACTTCACAGGCAACGGCAGCCACATTGATGGCACTGGGGACGGCCAAATTGGGCGGCAACAGCCCCCAAATTCCATTTCAACGAGCGGAAGCAGCTAAGTTGGGGAGAATCTGCCGGCAGTTAGGGTTAGACAGCACACCGAACCCATGAAGTCACAGTTCCCATAACATCCACTTACCTAGAGTGATAAGATGACACACTAAGTACTGTACAATGACAAATAATGAGGTACAAACATCCTCATTTTACAGATGGAAAAAATACGGTTTTGAGAGAATAAGTAACTAGGACTGGCAGAGCTCAGACTCAAACCTGATGCCACAGTCCTTGCCCTTCCCACGGGGCCAGACCAGGTGTATTTATAGGTCTCATTCAGCCAATAACACCGGCCAAGCACAGAGTCAGGCCCTGGAGACAGGAGTGTAAGAGAGGGTTCCTGCTCCTGACTCGCGAGCACTCCAACAAGGTGTCTGCAACGTAGCAGTGGAGATGGCCAATGAGTCCAGGGAGGAGGTGGGCATCTGCCCAGCAAGAAGGATGAAGGCTCTTAAGTTAAAGAGCTATGCCAAACCTCCAAACCACTGATGATGATGATTCTGCGGACACAGGAGAGAGGTTCTCTGCTTACATGAAATACTCCGCACGTCATCCCCACCGACCCACTCAAACAGGAAAATAAGTGAGTATGATGCAAAAATCAAGCCCTGTATAAAACGCCCTCATCATCTTCTCGTAGCCCATCTGGGAAGGGTGAAAGTTTTAGGGACTGCCCGCATGGCAGAGCAGGAGAGACAAACAGCGAAGGCCCACGTGGGGTCGGGAGAGGAAGCAGCAGGCGTCTGCAGCCCACATACGGGCAACCGTCTCAGAATGGCTCTCCAGGGCCCTGGTTCCCTTCCAGAAGAGCGTGGCCCTGAGTGTAAATCCAGTCCCTGGAGTTTCAGTAATAATCACCTAGAAGCCTCAGGGCGACACCAGTACCTGATGATCTTGGCAATGACCACAATAAGAATTCTAGTAGTGATGAGAACTTCTTCGATTTTTTAAAATCCAAAACGCATCCATGCCCGTTCATTAGTTTAATGATAGAGCATGTCAATCAGTAGTGATCCATCAGGAAAGATGAACCACATCTTGAAATAAGAATTTGAAGAAAGTGCAGGTATAAACCCGCAACCCCTTTTAGTGATCCAGAAAACCAGTTTGTCCAGGACTTAATTTGTTGAAATATTTCTCTAAGAAGCAAATGTTCTAAGTGAAATAGCTTTTTAAACCACATGTAAACCTAAGCATACAGGTTAAAAGTAAAAACTAAAATTGTCTCTATTCTTAGATGACATGAATGTCAATGTAGAAAATCCCAGTCTACCCCCCCAAAAAATGGTGGAATAAGTGTGCATGATCTTTAGCAAGATCACAGGACACGTGAGCACTATACAAAACTCGGTTGTTTTTACATACTGACAATGAACAATTAAAAATTACAATTAAGAGTGTGCTATTTCAATAGCATTTCTATAGAATACTGAAGTATAAAGCAAACAAAATATGTACAAGATCTATGTAATGAAAATTACAAAACAAAAAAAAGAACTAAATGAATGAAGAGATATTAATAGATTCAACAGTGTTACAGTTCTTCCCCAAACTGATCTATAAATGCAACACAACCTCATTCCGAATCCTATCAAAGATAATGTAGAAATTGACACACTGACACTTAAATTTACAAGGAAAAATAGAGGAACTAGAATAGCCAAAAACAATTTCAAATATAAAGAATAATGCTGGCACTGGGGGAAGGTCTGGGATGGGAATAAAAGACAGAAAACTGTACTGAAAAACAATTAAAAATATATATATATATTAAAAAAAAAAAAAGAATAATGCTGGGGCCCTGGCTGGTGTGGTTCAGTGGACTGAGCACTGGCCTGCAATCCAAAAGGTCGCCAGTTCGATTCCCAGTCAGGGCACATGCCTGGGTTGTGGACCAGGTCTCCAGTAGGGGGTGTACAAGAGTGGCAGCCATCTATCTTTATTCTCCCTCTCTTTCTCCTTCCCTTCCCCTCTCTCTAGAAATAAATAAATACATAAATAAAACCTTTTTCAAAAAAACAATGCTGTGGACTTCACACTAGTTGATTTTAATACTTTAAGGCTACATTAATTAAGTGTTGTGTTATTAAAAACACAAAAATATATAGATCAACAGAACAAAATAGAAAGTCCAGAAACAAACTTACACATTATGGTCAACAGATTTTCAACAAAATTGCAAAAGTAAGTCAGTGGAGAAACTTTTAAACAAAAGGTGCGGGAAAAATTGAAAATGTATCTGAAAAAATATTGAACCTCAACTATGCTTCATACCATTTACAAAAAGTAACTCAAAATGGGTAATGTAATTGTAGAGCCTAAATTTTAAAATTTCTAGAATAACACATAAAGAGAAAAGTTTTGTGACCTTGGGTGGGGCAAAGAATTCTGACATACAGTACAAAAAGTATAACCCATTTTAAAAATGATAAGTTGGACTTTGTCAAAATTTGAAACCGATTCAACAGAAGACATGTTAGGAAAATGAGAGCGCAAGCCACAGGCTGGGAGATAATATCTGCAAAACAGATATTGGTATTCAGATAAATTTTATAGACTCTCAAAATACAATAATAAGAAAATAATAACCCACTTTTTAAAATGGGCAAAAGCTTGAGCACATACTTCCCCAGTAAATGTCTTTGATGGATGGTATACAAGCACATTAAGAGATTCTCAACATCATTAATCATTAGGAAAATGCAAAATTAAAACTACAGTGAGATGTTATCGCACACCTATTAGAATGGGCAAAACTGTAAAAGCTGACAATACCGAGTGATAACAAGAATGCAGAGCATTGCACAGAGCTGGTCAGAGTACAAAATGATACAACCACTTTGGAAAACAGTTTAGCATTTTCTCATGCATTTAGATCTATAACTGCCGTATATCCCAGTCGTACGGGTTCCAGTTATTTACTCAAGAGAAAAGAAAACTTATGCTCAAGTGAATGTTTACAGCAGTTTGATTCATAATCACAAAAGCTGGATAAAACCTCAATCTCCTTTAAATGGCAAATGGAAAATTGTGATAGGTACATCCATACAAGGGAATACTACTCAGCAGTAAAAACGAAAGAACTACTCATTCATGCATCAGCGTGGTTTACTCTAAAATGCATTATTATGCTAAGTGAAAGAAGCCAGACTCAGAAGGCTCCACACGGCATGATTCCACTTCTAAGACATTCTAGATAAGACAAACTATAGGGACAGAAAACAGATCAGTGGTTTTCAGGAGCCTGGGGGTTGACTGCAAAAAAGAAGTATGAGAGAAATTTGGGGGGTGATGAAAATATTCTGTATCTTGATTGTGGTGGTGGTTATGTGCACAGAGCTATTTGCTGAAATGGTTGGATTTTACTGCATGCAAATTATATCTTAATAAACCTAACATATGTGGGGTTAGTTTGTTTGTGAGAAGGGGTAGTATATATCACATACACATGTACATGCCAGACGCTGGAGGAGACAGGAGTGGAGGAAGGAAGATCATAGGTATGGTTGACCCAATCTGAAAACCATGCTTTGTCTCGGAGGCAGAGGGGAAGGATTTAAAGACAGATGTATATCCTGATAAATGCATGAGGGGTGGTGGGGCAGGCAAGTCTGGACAGGGGCTGAGGCTCATCCCTTTGTGGTGGCACCAACCCTTAAGGCTAGAAGGCTCTTCCTAGCCATGCTCAGCATCCCTGGGCTCAGCAGGTGGGAACGTGCAGTAGTGCAGGTGAGTCATCAGCCTGAAGCAAGATCAGGGATTTGTGAGGTGAGGGTAACAGGAGGATGGGCGACAATGGGATGAAGGCTACTAGAGAGAGACTGGTTAACCACGTGGTCTAGGTTAAGGACGTGTGACCAGGGAGGAGCTGTCAGACAGGGAGAACACACACTGCTCACAGGACTGGAGGCCTCTCTGGCTAAGCCAGGCCTCTGCATAGGTCGTGTGCTCTCGGGGCCACCATGATGTGGGAAGGCCTGCTCCCGAACGGGAAGGAACTTATGACTTATGGAGAGCAATACTCAAGAGTTCAGTCACCGCCCTGACCAGCGTGGCTCAGTTGGTTGGGCATTGACCCACAAAGCCCAAGGTTGTTGGTTCAATTCCCAATCAGGACATATGCCTGGGTGGGGCACGTGCGAGAGGCAACTGATCATTGTGTTTCTCTCATGCATCAATGTTTCTCTTCCTCTCTCTCTCCCTACCTTCCCCTCTCTCTAAAATACATAAATAAACTGGTGGAAAGAAGGGGGTGGGACTAGTCAAATAACATATATGAATGACCCATGGACATGGACAAAGGTGGGGGTGCTGCCTGAGAGGTTGGGGGCTGCTGTGTGGAGAGGGTAAGGGAGCAAAAACTAGAACAACTGTAATAGTGTAAACAATAAAATATTTACGTTTAAAAATAAATAAATAAAAATTAAACTAAATTCAAAAAATCATAAAGAAGAGAGAGAGAGAGTCCAGTCACCCAAACTCACAAAGGCAGTAACGCCACCTGAGAGGCAGGCCGGGCAAGAGGCTGATCGGAGAGCAGGGTGCTCGGGCCCCTTTCCCAACTCTGCTGTCACCTGAAAAATGATCAGGGAATTTCTGATTTTGTTGGGCTGATGAGACCAAAAACAGATGACCAGAGCATAACCATTGAGATGAAATTGCACATAATACATGCTTGGATGCAAATTTTCCCGCATGTAAACATGTAAGAAGGAAGTTGTTTCAAAGGCCTGACTGACTACAAAGTCAGTGTCTGTTGCCTGGGGTAATAGAGGGAGGGCTCCGGAAAGGGACTGGAGGGGCTGGTTCACCCAATCCTGCACGAAAGAAAGCCTGCTCCATGGTTTTCTAGAAGGAGGAAGTTCAGAGTGTACGTCCTGGCATCAGGAAAGATAAAAGGAAGACAAGTCACATTGTAGAAAATGTCTGGGATAAATTGGCGTCCATGTGCTGAAAAGCAGGCGGGCCACCTCTGCCTAACAGGCTGAACGTCGGCAGCCGGCCCAATACCTGGTTTTATCGGTGCACACCAACCAACCCGTTACAGTGATTGCTCGTGGGTCAGCCTGCTTCGGAAGTCAAGTCTAGCTTGTCAAGTATTTGTGTTTATATTGCATTATTCTTTGGCAGTGCTGATGATTCCAAACAAACTGAAAACAATATGCAAACAGGAATCCCCTTCTACAGTTATGAAGGAAAGTGAAGTGTTTGTATTCCATTCCCAGTGTGACCAGCATGCAGTCATTCAGTTGGTATGTTTGTCCTAAACCCTAGCAGTCACGCGCTGCTCTGCCTAGCCCAGGGCGGTGGGTGGTCAGGAAAACACCACGCCTGGCTTACTTCCATTTCAGACTCAAAACTAGAGCCATCTCGGTCTCCTAAAGACCAAGTGCCGTGGAGAACCTGAAGTGACCTGAGAATCTTTACCTTCTAACAATCAGTTATATTTCCTTGACTTTGATTTTGTCATCTGCTGAAGCGAGACAAGGAAATGGAGGCGAGGGATCAGGCTGGTGGGACACTGAATGTGGGCTGAGGTTGGAAGCAGCCGAGCTCAGGGATGTTCCTGGTGGGAATGGCAGCACCACTGAGGGATGGGCCACTCGTCTGAGCATCTGGCCCAGGAGCATGCATCATTTCCCTTGACTGCCCATAACCTGGTCCTGTGCTCTGCACTGGGTCTGGATGAATAGGCTCGAAAACACACGTGGAAATAAGTGGGTCCTCTGGGCTTCTGGTGTGCAAGGCTCAGTGTGGTACAAGATACGCTGTGGCCCTGGCTGGTGTGGTTCAGTGGATTGAGCACCAGCCTGCAAACCAAAGGGTCACAGGTTCAATTCCCAGTCAGAGCACATGCCTGGGTTGTGAGCCAGGTCCCCAGTAGGGGGTGCTCAAGAGGCAACCACACATTGATGCTTCTCTCCCTCTCTTTCTCCCTTCCTTCCCCCTCTCTAAAATTAAATAAATAAAATCTTTTTTAAAAAATTCACCAATTATAAGTACATAATTTTTTTTAAAACTGGCGTGGATGAACAGGTGCCTCTCTGGCTCACCCTTCCTCTCTACATGGACTGCACCCCTTACCCTTCAGGAGTAAAGACTCCTGAAGCCTAACCACCTCTGTGAGGCCTCTGCCAAGCAGCACCTTGCTCCAGGACACACTCACTGTGACTATTAGGACATCTACACCCTACACTGTAATGAGTCATTCTCTTGTTTGAGCCTAGTGAATCACAAAACAGCTGGCTGGCTCTCTGCCCTCCTCCTTCCCGCACCGTGTAGGTATGGAATCAAGTTCGTTCCATGGCCGAGTTCGAGATTAACGCCAGAGGAAGTGGGAGGACCAAAGGACCGAGCCTCCGCTTCTACATGTACACAGATATTCCGCACAGCGGCCACTGCCCCTTTCTCCCGGGCACAGGAATCGAGATCCTCATTTATCTGACCGTTACCGTGGTCAGCACTCCGAACTGATCAATTAACCACTCCAGGTCCTGCTCGGCAAAGGACACCACGGAAGCTGCCACCCGAAGACCGTGCCAATGGCATGTGCGAGGAAGACAGGAGCCAGACCAGGTATTTCAGACAGAGGGGATTAATGCAGGGAGCTGGCGACAGGTTTGGCAAGGCTGAGAGAGGGTCCTTGAGGTGACCCAGGGGTTAGTACACACAGGAGGCAGCTACTAACCTTAGGGCTGGGGGAACGAGAGGGAAGAGATGGTGTTACCAGAACCTAGAAGCTTTGACGGGGGACCCCCCACGGCTGGTGCCTGGCCCTCTGTGGGGGCTGCTGCGCGGCTGCTGCTTGGACTTCTGAGGGGGGCGCTGCTTGGCTGGTGGCGGCCGGACCTCTGGGCGGGGTCGTGGCTGACGCTCAGACCGCGGAGGGGACCGTGGCTCAGACCTCGGAGGGGACCGTGGCTTGGCGGGTGCTCTGACCACCGCGGGGGGTGCAGCTGGCTGGTGCTTGGGCCTCTGAGGGGACGTTGGACGGCGTCTGGTTCTGAGAGGGGCCAGAAGAAGCTGGAGGCGGGAGCCATGGCTCTCCTCTGCTGCCGCAGGGAGGCTGGCGGGAGCTGGAAACAGGGAGGCAGGCCCTGCTCCCCCTCCCACCTGCAGGCTCCCTCCAGCACCTTCCAGAGCAGCACCTACCAGGGAGCCCGCGGTCAGGGGACTGGGGGAAGAGCAGCGCGCAGAGCCCCAGGCCAGCATCACCGAGGACAGTGGAAAGGGCCGACGCCGGCGCAGGAGCTGGGGGCGGGGCAGCGCAGAGCCCTACCTGGTCTTCTGGCAGGCGCAGCAGATCCAGTCCTCCTCCTTCTTCTGGTAGAAGCAGCCACTCTTGCAGATGCTGTATTTCCGGTCCACGATCTCCCGTTTGGAGTTGAGGAAGGTGAATGGCGGGCAGCAGTGTATGCTGAAGTGCTCGGAAAACCTCTGGTTCTTGGAGAGCCTGGGACCCTCCTTGCTCGGTTTCTGACTCATCTCACTGGGAATGGTCCACGCAGGGGGAGGTGGGGAGACACAACACAGCAGGTCAGGTGAGAGACCTGCTACCCAAGGAACGCACCCCCAGCTCCTCCCAGGGGTGTCTCACATAACGAAACCCCGGCATATCGATTTCCAGCCCAACGGCATGGAAAACAACTAAATTAGGGGTTGATTCATTTTTGTGTCATTTTTAATGTTTTCTGGAAATGGACTTTTTTCTCCTTGATGTTTAGTGATCCATTGAAGCTGGAAAAAGAAATATTACAAAGGCAAACATTAACGAGCACCTGGAGTGTGGTGGTTGTTTTATGGACTTCACCGTTTGGCATTATCACCAAACTACTGATGACAGAAGCTAGGAAACGTGACCGAGCCCAGCAGGCCCAGAAGAGGCAGACAGAGGATTTGAATCCATGCCTGTGGGACTCTAAACTCCCCGGCCCTTTGATCAGATCCCGCAGATCTGTGCCCCTGTGCTCAGGCCCCCTCTCCCAGGAGCAGGGGCCAGGCGCTGGGCCCAGACTGGACTTCGGGGACTGGAGATGGGCCCAGCAAAGGGATAAGCCCCCAGCAATGCATGGGCCTATGTCCTAGGATGAAAAAGACTGAAAGTTGGGGAGAGGGCTCCCTGAAGAAGGAAAGGCAGAGAATGGTGTTGGGAGTCCTCACAGAGCATCGCAGCGAGGATCCCCTGAGCAAGCAAGAGAGCTCACAGTGGGGACTAGAGCGGAAACTCAGAGAGGGTCCCGCAGGGAGGATGACAGGCAGGTCGGTGCTTCCCTCTGTTCCTCCCCCACCTGGCCTTCATGGGTTTTCGGATCTACATTTGCTGTTGAAAATTTTAAAATTTGATGAGTGGAAACACTAAAAAGTCCTAAGTTCTTATTCTATAATTAACCATTTGTAAAATATTTGCATGTTTTTAGAATATGTACATGTAAATATATACTTAACAAAAAAACAGGACCATACTTTATGAACTGTTCAAATTTTTATACTTGAAAAATCGTTTCAGAGATATGGACGTAATGTTATTCCTACTATTCTCTTATGTGGGGGTGTCCAACTTTTTGGCATCGCTGTGCCACACTGGAAGAAGAGTTGTCTTGGGCCACACATTAAATACATTGCAACACATAATCACAAAAAAATCTCAGAATATTTTAAGTAAATTTACAGTTTTGTGTTGGGCTGCATTCATAGCCATCCTGGGCTGCAGGTTGGACACCCCTGTAACAGCTTTAAAATCTGTAATAAATTTATACTTACAGCTCCCTTTATAGTTTATATATTTACATGTTCTCTCATTTTTCTTGATTAATCTTGCCAGAAGTCATCTACTTTACATTCTTTTCAAAAACAAACTCTTGCCCTGGCTGGTGTAGCTCAGTGGATTGAGCACGGGCCTGCAAACCAAAGTATTGAGGTTCGATTCCCAGTCAGGGCACATGCCTGGATTGCAGGCCAAGTCCCAACAGGGGACGCATGAGAGGCAAACATACATTGATATTTCCCGCCCTCTCTCCTTCCCTTCCCCTCTAAAGATAAATAAATAAAATCTTTTAAAAAAACCTCGGTTTTCTTGCTTGTGTTTGCTCATTTTTTTCTAGCTCATTCATTTCTGCTCATTTATTATTTCTTTTCTTCAGTTTTCTTTAAGTTTACTTTCTTATTCTGTTTCTCTGTCCTTGAGTCCAATGCTTATCACATATGCATTGATGACTGTATCTTTTCCATCAGGTACAACTTTAGCTGCATACCACAAGTATTAAAATAAATCATTTTCACTTTATTTTAGATGTGAATGAATTCTTCCTTGACTCATCAGTTCTTCTGAAAAATCTGTCATAAAATTTCCAGGTGTACGGGGTTATTTCCGCTATATTGTCTTCTAGTTCTAATGCGACACAGCTCTTTGGGATTTGCTGGGATTTGCTTTATGATGGCCTGGCACACAGTCAATATTGTTCTGTGTTCCACCTGTGCTTGGAAAGCTGTGCTGTTTCAGAAACAGTTTGGAGTTACCTAGTGGAGATAAAAACGGGCACAACCCACAGTCTAGCAGTCTATTCTTGGGCACAGCGGCCATCAGGGTAGTGGGCCAGCTCTGCAGGTGAAGCCTCCTGGTGGAGCACAAAGCCTGGAAGAACCTGAGCCCTGGGGGGCTGCTCATCTAGGCCTTGACTCTTGAACTCTGAACGCCTATACATGAGACCCGATCAATCCCCCACCTTGTTTAAACCACTGTGCTTCAGTTACAAGTGACCAAACACAATTCCACATTAATATACTGTTTCCTCATCTAAAAGAGCATTTCTTAATCCGTTTGGGCTAGTATCACAAAAATGTCACCAGTTGGGCAGCTTATAAACAACAGAAATGTATTTCTCACAGTCCTGGAGGCTGGGAAGTCCAAGATCAAGACCCTGGAAGATTCGGCATCTGGTTTGGGGAGCACAGTTCCTGGTTCGTAGACCAGTAGCATGAGCGAGGGAGCTCTCAGAGGTCTCCTGTCTATAGGCACTGAGACCTCTCATTCACGGGACCTTCACCCTCCTGGCCTAATCGGCTCCCAGAGGCCCCGCTGCTCAATGCCATCATGCTGGGGATTAGATTTCAGCACGTGACTGTTTGGGGGACCCAAACATTCCATCCGTAACAGAGAGGACCAGCAAATAATAATACTTAACTCAGCGGGCCTTTAAATTCTCTTTCCCTGTCACTAAGAATTTATTCAAATGACCTAATTCCATTGAGCTCTTCGGCCATGTTCTTGATATATCAGCTATATCTCCAATGACATTTAGTTCAAGCATTAATTATGTGTTTATTGACTTTAGTGGCTAAAAACAAATCATGATGTTTTCATGAAAAAAATACCATGTAATTACAGAGCAAAGATGATTATGAACTGTCTGGCAGGATAAAGAGAAAAATAACTGATTTTGAAATTGTACAGTATAATCTTCTCTAAGCTTTCCAGATGTTTCCATATACATCTTTTTGGACCATAAGATGCACCTAGGTTTTAGAGGAGGAAAATAGGAAAAGAAATTTTGAAGCAAAAAACTGTGGTAAAATATTTCATAACTTAAATAACATAATATTTCACCAATGTAAATGTAAACAAAACTCAACAGCAGCATTAACAACTATTATTCCTCCCAAATTTAAGGCGGGGGGAGTGCATCTTATATTCCAAAAAATACGGTACTCCAAAACTAAAGAGGGGGAGAAAATGACGCAAGTATTTGAAGAAGGAGGGAAAGGAAGTGAGAGGAACCAAAGGGAGGCAAACAAGAACCTCCGCCCACTATTTATTGAGCACCTACTCCAAACGCTTTATATGTATCATCTCTGCATTCCCAAAAGAAGTCCCCAAAGTCATCTCTACTGTCCTCATTTTAGAGATGAGGAGAAGAGGCCCGAAGAAGTTAAGTGAAGTCTCCAAGAGAACATAATAATTAATAATGATAATAATAAATATCAAACTCATAATGGTCAATATGACAAGGTGAGCACCCAACACTCACCCACCCTTCTTCAATAACAAACCTTTCGTTCGGCAAAGTGGTATGCCCAGTTAAATATATACAGCTCCCCACTGACCACATTCTGGCCAATGAAATGTAGGCAGAAGTCCACGGGGAAGACAAGGTTCTTCAATAATAAGGCTTTCATTCAAGAAGAGAGCCTTCCCTGGTGAGTGCATCCAGCCCAGCTGTTCCCGGCCCCCAAGAGGTAGAATTATTTCAAGCCTGCCGTCCTAGTCCCAGAGGGCTCCTTCCCCCTACTCTCTTCCTACCCAACAAAAACCTAGCAAATGCCTCCACCACCTCCCAGCTCAGCCCACAGCCACACCACTTCTTCAGGAGACTTTCCAGAGTCTGCCCTTCTCCCGAAGAGAAATGACTACTCCTCCCTCTTTCGTGTTCTGACCTTGTTCACTGTGCAGGATTCCAGGAGGGCATCTGGAGGCTTTGAGTTAGCCTCACAGTGTCATCGTCTCCTTGAATTTTCTGTCATCCGAGCCTTGTGCAATGTCATGTTTACAACAGATGTTCAGTAGATGCTTGATTACAGTGAGAGAATGAACAATGGGTGCTTCACCACAGCTGCAGGGCCCTCAGCCTGTCCCTGCCTGTCCCCAGAGGCTCTCTAGCGGTCCCAGGCCCCCTCAGGGACCTCAGCTCTGGCTCAGGCAACAGTGTCCGTTCCGTGAAAAAGGCAAGACAGAAAGGGACCTTTCCAACTGACCTGGGAACTTATAAAATGCTGCTCCTTTGAGAAAAAATGTTAAAAGACTTTGTGAACCCACTCCAACTTTTCCTAATTCGTGCAAATTAATTAGAAAGCTTTAATCAACGCTCACATTTATTTACGCATTCTGGAGATGGCACTAGCATCTCTATGTGACCACCAGTGTCGTCAATATCATCTTTACTGGTTGCTAAGGCAACCCCAGGAGGGGATCAGAACCCTGAACATAAAATGGATTTTTTTCCTTCCTTTCTACCACCTTTTCTTAAAAGGCATTTGGGACGTGTGGTAACTATTTAATAGAAGTGACGTGTGACCCTCAGTCCTGGGTGGTCCTCTGGGAAGACAAGGCAAGCAATGAAGTGGCGTGTTGCCGTTGCAGCCCACACGCTCCTTCACGTCTACATGGACCAACAGGAGGTCTGACGTGGAAACGGGCACAGGCTCTGCAAAGCGAAGGGTGGATGCAGGTCAGTGTGTGGAACAGACCGGTTCCTCGATTCCTGTCCCTCAGGTCCCTCAGACCCACGAGTGAGGGCCTCCCCTTGTCTTGTGTAAGGAATTCACCAGGGGAGGGACGGGACACAAGCCATGACCCTGGCTACCTGGGACCCGAGCCATATGTGAGGACAATATTCTGCCTTCAGATATCAAAACTCCAAAGGAAGACCACAGCCAGGCCCATGACCTCTTAATATGTGCTATGGATTAAGGAATGGGATGTTTCATACATGCTCAGGAAAAAAACTTAAGTTAACAAACAAAGCAAGAAATTTCAAATTTATTCATACTCAATTCAGGTGTACCCCCCATCACAACTTTTTCATTCTCTTTAATTGTATAATTGATGCACTATTACAAGCCATCCCTTGGTAAATATTAGCTGGGAAAGACAGAGAAAAGACCTCAGAAACTGAACTCCTGAGTTCAGACTGTCTGGATCACTTCTGGTGTGAACTCTGTCTTCCTAATTAAAGTTTGGTTCTCTGGCAGGACTGTTCTTTACCTTTTTCAGTTCATTCTCAAGGTGAATAAGAGTCTAGGGAGCCTGGAAGTCCTCGTGGCAAGGAGGGAAAGGGTGGCTGGTCTGGGCCATGTCCCCTTCTGCTGGACTCTGCCATAGGGTGCCTCGTGTGGTCTCACCTGGCCCCCAGGCATGATTGACACCTGTCACTGCTGACCCCAACAAAGTCACTGCTCCCCACTCAGCGGCTTCCTATTCTGATCCAGCTGCCCTCTCTGCTCCTCCACATCCACCCACGTAACTCCCAGTTCCCACGCAGGCCATGCACTATGTATAGGGGGTCAAGAGCCCTTTCTTGGGGCCACCATTCTATTCAGCTGCCCAACCAAAGCTGTGCATTCACTCCTGGGCCACCACGGAGGAGGGCAGGCTTCCCCCAACGGCTGGCACTCTGTCCCCGTGATTTCTGCTGAAGCGTGTCGGGAGGAACCACCATCCCCCCGATACACGCACGCAATTTCAAACCTGTCTGGACATTTCTTCCACACCGTAACACACCCCCGCCGTGATGTTGAGGTTTCATCTCAAGAAGAGAGAGAACAGGGGCATCTGCCCCCTTAGCTTGTCTTCTCTCTCTGCCGCGTGAATGTGCTCCACAGCCCACAGAACCCGTCCACAAAATCGCCAAGCACAGAAGGCTTGGCAAGGGAGGAGCGGCTCCTTCCCAGGTCTCTTCTTTCCTTTTCCCAACACCTTCCTCCACGCAGCTATAATTTCTCATTAAGACTCACACTGCCATCCTCTCTGCCTTCACATGATTAGGATTAACTGTAAGGAAAAGATGAAGTAACCGGGAATTGTGATTTTCATAGAACAAGATGGATTTGAGAACAAGATGAAAAGTATACCATTTAAAACACTATTACTTTGGCACTGGCTGGTATAGCTCAGTGGATTGAGTGAGGGCTGTAAACCAAAGGGTCTCGGTTCAATTCCCAGTCAGGGCACATGCCTGGGTTGCAGGCCAGGTCCCCAGTGGGGGCCATGTGAGAGGCAGCCAGACATTGATGTTTCTCTCCCTCTGTTTCTCCTTCCCTTCCCCTCTCTCTAAAAATAAAGAAATAAAATAAAACACTAATACTTTGAAACATGAAGAATTAACTTCAAGTGCTTAAAATAGTTATACATTTTAAATGAATTTGTTACACCTTCCCTCCATTTCACAATTTAATATTTATTTTCTGAAAATCAAAGCCCTCAAGAGCAATAAAAAGTGTTAACCTCTCATTCCATGAGAGGAGACAGCAATAAAATATAATTTCAGTACTAATGTATGAATATGGATTAAAAATAGCAAATGGAATTGTACTTACTGATGGGGACATAGGGGCAGGTGGGGTAAGTGGTAGGAATCCAAAACTTAATTTTGCATATTACCCAGAATCAGGGGGTGGTCTTTTAAGAAATTGCCAGAACAGAAAGAGTGAAGCATCCAAAATTCTATACATTTTAAAAAATCAGACTAGCTTATTACAGGCAAGAAGATCGGCAAGGGAATC
>PVKM010007757.1:0-40653 GCA_004027735.1 Carollia perspicillata | reverse complement strand
ACCGTTTTAGGCATGCAAGGGCATTATAACTCTCTCATTATAACTACTCCAGCCATGACCCTCTAAATATTGTCTGTGTTCTGTGTATTTGACTTGCTTCGCTGAACAGATTACAGAGTTCAGTACAATTGTTATGATAAACTTGTTTTGACTCCTCACAATAGCCTGGAAGAATTGACATCTGCTTGCTGTTGCATTTTATAATTGCTTTTAAAATAGGACTTTGACATTAAAGAAGATGGTCACCCCAGCCTCTCAACTTTCTGTAAGGACAGAAAAATGTTTTTGAAGAGCAAACAGATTTTGTGTCCTAGGCCACTTTTTGTGTTGAAGCCAGGAACCAAACAGATAGTTACTTTTTATAACGCTTTAAATATGCCGATGTTGGTACAAAGAGTCATATTTAATACATATCACACTTGGTTCTTCCCTTCTACAAACCTCAGTGGACACGGTAATGCCAGTCACATTACCAGCAGCAGGCCATATGGGTTCCAGTCTGTATGTAAGGCCACCGTTGGTTCAAATGACAGCTAAACACATTTTAAGGTCCTGTGACTTAATTTGTTAATGCCTCAGCTTTGTGCGAACTTTAGTCAGGGTCATATAATTCTTTATGCTCCTTTAGCTTTAGATATAGTGGGAAGCTACTCTGTCTAGTGAGAAATGCCCTTGGTCCCGTGGGATATAAATCTGATGGCATGCTGTTCTTGAGAAAGAGCCTCTCTCTAGTTTCAGTCAAGACTCGTGGCATTAACCTAAGGTACCCTCAGCCTCACCAAACCCTGCTCTCTCACCCCTGCCGATCAAATCAATGCATTTTGCTCTCAAGCATTATTACCCTTTTCTTAAAAGAGAGAAACCCTGTTTCTCTATCTTACCATTTTGCCATTTTTGCTCTCCAGTAGCTCAAATGGATGAACTTCCTCGGCTCGATTGATTTCTGCTTCTATTGATTTCTGTGTGGCAAGTATTTATTGCCTATTTACCCTTAACCTGCTGTACTTTGCCTTGCTGCCTTTCTAGTTGGCAGAAGCTGCCTTTTGGAAAAGTCACCCGAGACTTGCTAATGACTAACACCAACAATTTTTCTCAGTTCCCCTCCCTCCACATCTGTTAACTTCTCTAAGCCATGTGAGTAGTTATGGCTAACATTCATTGAGCTTTTACTATGAGGCACTTGTAAGCTTTTCTTATTGAAGTCTCACAGATCACTACGAGGTAAATAATTCTGTTTGATGTCCTTGTGTAGATAAGAAACTAGGACTCCCACAGATAACACACATCATGTAGCTGCATTTTAAACACAGGATGTCTAACTCCTTAGCCTACACTGTCTACTTGGTAGTCCTTCATAATGGTCTGCATTAATTTCTATTAACCTGGGAGCAGTCATGACAGCCATCATGGACCTTGCGTAACCAAATTTTCCTTCCGATATCTCATCTTCCTGACTAGATCATCGTCTCCTAAACTGCACTGACTATCCTTTGGAACTCCCCCAAATAGGTGGTTCTGTGGTTTAAGTACTGTTATATTTGTGATATTCATAAAGCTGGAGGAAATTAACACATTCTTTGCTCTTCCTGACAATTAGCAGCAGCATGTGATCATCAAGACATTGAAAAGCAATATGTAGGTTTCATTGACCCATTCCTCTTGAATGAAGGGCAAATGAGATGATGAGACAAATACAAGGACACTGCAGGGATGTCTAGGCATTCAGAATTGGGAGGAGTAGAAGTTTTTATGCTTCATATACATACAGAGGTGTGGATTATGTAACTGGGTATGGATAAGAAATATATCATTCCCAAGAAAGAGATAAATGTATCTTTTCCATTTCTTGTTTAACCCAAGGAGAACTAAGCAAAGTTGTTTCTTACTACCAAGGGACCCAGCTGTGGAGGAGATGGGAAATTGATCAACAGATTGATCAACTGATCAAGAAATTGATCAAGAGAGTATCAGCCTGGTCACTACTCTGACTGTAAAATAAAGGTATTGAATTTTAATGATTTAAAGGACCTACCCTGCCTTCAAATTCTATGGTCTGTGAAAGAGAGAGAACACTCAAGAGGAGGAAAAAGGACAATTGGACAATTCCACTTAAGGGACCTCATTCCTTAAACATGATGCCTCTCTGGGCTTTGGTGACCTTCATGTGTTGCTCAGTTCCAAAGAGTCCACTTTGACATGAGGATTGTCTATTTCACCATCTCTTCAATTTAAATGGCAGGAAGAGGGGTGTTTGCTGAAGGTCTGAAGGTACAATACTCTCAAACTTAGTTCCCCACCTCTATTAAACTTCTTTTTCTCAAAACTTAGGAATATGCAACCTTTAAGAAAGATGCTCAAGATCATTCAAAAATAAGATAAAAATGCCACTGAACACTTTGCTGAGGTACAGTTTATCACCCATCAAATCGCCAAATTTCTATTCAGTATACAACATATTCTGCTTTTGAGACTGTGGGAAAAACAGTTGCTGATACTTTGACGGGAATGCAAGATGGCACAATCCCCACGGATTCCTCAGGGCTGAATCTGCACATATGTAGCAAAACTGTATACGAAGAAACCACCTGACTCAATAACCCTCCTTTTTGGAACCCGACCCAAAGTTATACTGGAAAAAAACACACAAAATCATTTATATATAGGGCTACCTACTGTGGCATTATTAGTAATAGCAAGAGATAGGAATAATATCAAATATCTGTCTACAGGGGACTGAGTGAATAAACTACCTACAGAACAGAGTAGTAGGACACTGCAAATGTGAATAAGGAAGAGCTCCTTGTATTGATATAGAATGACATGAGATATACGTTAAGTGAGGTAAATAAAACAAACAAAGGATAGAGTACTGACCACAGCATGCTACTTTTACGTTAGAAAGACAGAACATAAAAATGTATATTTTCTTATTTTTGCCAAAAGAAACAGAAACAGTCAACCAAAAGCCAATAACAACAATTTTAAGAGGTTGCTTATGGGCAACACAGGAAACCTACAAGCAAATAAACATTCCCCTGTAACCCAGGAGGTGTCTAAATAAAAGGACCCAGACTTCTTAGGAAAAAATGGCTGACTCCAGTCGAGGGGAGGGGTTTCTAAGGCGGCACCGGGAAAAATTTATGTTATAGATTTTATTATAAAAAAATAAAATCTTTTATTGTAGAATGAATGATAGAAAATCCCTGTTTTCAACCACTAATGAGATATTAGCACTATAAGTAAATGAAACAGTAGTATTGAAAGACCGATGAGAATTTGTCAGTAGCTCTGGCAACAACCAACCGTCTGAACCAGGGATCGACCGTCACATCATTAGAAGTGAGACCACCAGACGTTTATGCTTTCTGAGGAGCAAACTGCTGTGAAGCACATAGTAATGCAAAGTGAGGTGGGAAAGGGGGGTCCACGAATGAAAAGAGGGGAGCAAAGTGTGGACAGCTACTGAATCTGGAGATGGGGGTACAGAGATGCACTATACTAATCCCTCTCTCCTTGGGTTTGTCTAAAATATTTTAAAACACAAAAGTTCCACTTTGGAATCTCATTTCCCTGTGATGTAACAAGTTAAAAATCCTAGATAAAGTGCTTGGGTTTCTAAGGAGTCGTCCAGGAGGGAATGACTTTCAACGTACTTTTCCCAGAAAATCAGTTCTTGACTGTAAATCTCCCCGTTTTGGAGTAATTCCATGAATGTTAGCATGTTAAAAGTTCTGAACAGTTTGGTAGTGAAGTGCTGGTTTAACCTGATCTTATGCAGGGTTTCCCAGAGATCAGCAGCCAGGGCACATCCGTTTTTGGTCCAGTGACCCCTGCTGACCCCAGTGACAGGAAGAACTAGCTCTTTACACAAGCAAGGGTTTGTCAGACAGGAATTTCAGACAGTACCAGTGGGGAGAGAATCCAAACAGTGTTCTCCAGTCACTGCCTGGCTCCAAGTCCCTCATCTCCAAAACAGAGGCAGACATTTTCAGGAAGGTACATGCAACCCTTCCCGATGTTGCCCAAATCTCGTCTGGTATCTAAACTTCCTACCTTCACCTCCGTGGGAAGTCCTAGGCTGTAGGTGAAGTGAAAGGCTCAGTGTTTGGTCGGTTTGCCTGTGTGACTACGCGCTCCAGTCTTTGTACCCTGATTTCTGAAGTCCCTTCTGACAGAGGCACCTTCTCGTCTCATTGTCTTATTTAGGCTCGGGCTGAGCTCCGGTTCAGAGACCACTTCCCGGAAGGCACAGCAGGTGGGGTGGAATGTTTCTTTATTACCCTTTCTTACTACCCCCTCCAGCCTCCACAGTAGCTCTTGTCACACTGTCCCATGGACTTCTCTGGCTTGCCTTTCTTTCCCATTGGATTATGGTCTTCTTGAAGACTTTGTCTGTATCTTATTTTCTCTGTGACCGCCGAGTATGGTGTATTTGCTCAAAACTATTTGTGGAAGGAAAAGAGAGAAAAGACAACCCCAACAACTAACAAAGAGTTAAGATTTCATCATTTCACAGTTCCTGTAACTAGAGATGCTTTGGGAGAAATGTTGTAGTCAAAAATTCACAACAAGGTAGAAAGAGGTGGCATTTGACTGTTTCCAGAAAACAGAGTATTTTATGAGAAATGAAGGCAGGGAGCAAATGGGCACGATTTATCTGAAGGGGAAGGACACAGGGGTCTGGTCTTTTTTTTTTTAATTGTCACCTGAGGATATGCTTGTTGATTTTAAAGAGAAGGAAAGGAAGAGAGGGAGAGAGGGGGAGAGACAGACCGACAGACAGACAGACAGACAGACAGATGTGAGAGAGAAACATCGATCAACTGCCTCTTGTATGCACCCCAGCCTGGGACCAAACCCACAACCCAGGCCTGTGCCCTGACCAGGAATTAAACCCATGACCTCAGTTTACAGGATGATGCTCCAACCAACTGAGCCACAAAGAAGGGCAAGTCTGAGCCTTCTTACCAAGTGGGTGAAGGTTAACAAAATGGAGATGAACTTAGCACAATCTGCAAATTTGGCCAAATTCTCAAGCTACCTAGAACCAAAAAGCCACAAGGAGTGACAATATCAAAAGGATTTTTCAGTCGTAGGGGAGGAGATGAGAAAAATGGCTCAGGTAAGCTCCTCCCTTTCATTTCTTTCATATGGACAAGTGCTTTTTAATTTATTTTTTTGAGATTTTTTATTTATTTGTCTTTAGAGGGGAAGGGAAGGAGAGAGGGAGAGAAATATCAATGTATGGTTGCCTCTTACTCGTCCCCTGCTGGGAACTGGCCTGCAATCCAGGCATGTGCCCTGACTGGGAATCGAACCGCGGTCCTTTGGTTTGCAGGCCTGAGCTCAATCCACTGAGCTACACCAGCCAGGGCTGACAAGTGCTTTTTTATTTTTCAATCGTATATAAAAGGCTCTGCAAATGCTGTTCTTAGGTGAGTCCCTCACACTCTTCACCAAGCAGATCCTGTCCTTACCCCTTCCTCACAGAAATAAGGGAGATACCAGTCTTCACCAGACAGGTCTTCCCCTTTCTCATGATGTTTTGTTGTATTATGAATTTGCATTCTGTGTCTACACAAATACCTCAATTTATCTCCTTTTTAAAAAAACATTTACTTCATACCCACTAATTTCTTAGAGGCAAATTGTCTGTATTTCGCATGGAGCCATTAAATCACGTTTCTAATACAGATCACCATTTCCTCCATCACAGGGACTGTGTCTTAATGGGCCCTTATTGTCTTTGAAGAAAAGGACAAATGCGGCCCCACCAGGGAGTGACCATCCAACCCATCTCCCTACTCCCTCTAGTGCGGCATTTGTCCTTTTCCCCCTCGTGGCTGCCAGCAAGCTTTCAGCTCACTGGGTTCCATCAAAACACTCCAGGTGCTTTGGGCTTTGACTTTCCCTTTTACAGATTGGGTTTATTTGCATTGGTTCCAAATGTGACACAAAGCAAACAAACAATTATCCACATGGTCCAGACGTGGCTCCTCTTGTAACTCAGATGAAAGAGGCCTGACAGTGCGGCCCGGGCCCTGCTCGCTCCGCAGGGCCTCTGGATGGAACGAACGCCTGAGCGTCATCTTGGGAAGCTGCCAGCCTGGCTGATGAGCCCTAATTGCAGGAATGCAGCTCGCTGCCAGCAATTACGCAGGCACAGTTATGTTAGACACATTTGCTCCGTCTGGGTCATAAGACCGCTGTTCCGTTGCTGCATAAAGTTCTAGTCGAGGTCTCAGAAACAGTATTTCTTGATTGAGGAAATAACTTTCGTGATTTAAACAACAGTGTTTCTTTCTGGGGTTAGCCTTTAACGAAATTGTGAGGAGGCACACCTTAGTCCTTTGTTTTCCTGGCACCTCCAATTTCTTTGTGCCTTATTCTATTCCCTCTGGCTTTTCTTTTTGTAGTCCATATTCCTGATTAGGAACACAAAATCGATTTGTATCTAACGTGTCAACTTTGGGAGTACTTGTTTTATTTTCTGACAGTTGGCTGGAAAGTGTTTGGAGGAGCTCGGTGGGAGAAGTGCACGGATCGGTGAGCAATCCCCGCCGTGGCATGTGGCGTCTACTTTATAGACGTCCCCTCCAGCCCCACTGTCTAGAATGTCTTCTAAATGCGTGCCAAGAAGAGTACCAGAAAGCATGACGTATGTTAGGAGTGACTATTTATCAAACGCTTCTCCTGCCATGAAGATGAATACATGAAACTCCATTCACACAGTTTTAAGGTATTAAAGGCACATACTATTTTATCTGAAAAACTATGAGCACACCGACCACCCTCATGCTCACAAGTCCCTTTTGACCTTGAACCTGTAAGTGAAACTTCATTAGCTCCATTTTGTCACACATAGAAGAGGAATTATTTGAACAAGTGTATCCAGGCAGATTATCCAGAAAGTCTTTTTCACTGGTGACTCTCTGGACCAAGTATTTCTGGGGAAGGTGAGCTGGCATCCTCTGCCCTTAAAAAAAAAATGATTAGCCTCCTCGCAGAGTGGCTGGCGCAATCAGACCATCGGGATGTATGCCTTAAACTCACATAGTATATAAATATACTTTATATACACAGTATATAAATATACAAATATATATACTTGAATATTTATATATACAGTATATATAAATATATAAATAGAAATAAATATGTCAATTATTTCTCAATAAAGCTGGGGGGAAAAGATATTTTTTGATCAAACGACTGAATAACTATACAGACAAGCAACTGAATGGTTGTATTAATATAAAATTGCAAAGTTTTAAAAAACGAGGTTTCCCAAGAATGCGACTCAACAGGTGACTGTGGAGAACTGAAGAACGGGGCTGGCAAAGAGATACCTGAGTATCTCAGGTATCTGAGAATGGGGCACCGGCTCGTTTTCGAGTTCCTATCTGAGCAAAAGGATAAGGATTATACATCTAAAAGTTTGTCAAGCACTTCTAAAGAATCCCATGGACTTCCCTTCCCCACTTCTATTCTTCAGTGGAGCCAAGGGACACCTTCTCCGGGGGTCTCATTTAATGTAACCAGTTGTAACAGAGGCAAAAACAGAGCGAACTTTGCTCACACTCGCAAAATCATGTTCGCACTGTGGGCTTCTTCGGCAGCCTGGGGGCAGTAACAGAGTGTTTCTATCGCACCCCAAAGTGCGGGAAGTCAGTAATGGAGTGTGGTTCAGACAGAACAGCCCACCATGACACACTTCCACGTCAAACCACTGAGAGATCCTGTCCCCTTTCAAGCTCCTTGCTCAAGGGAGGACTACGGGTTATCTAGGACGCTCACTGAGCTGCTTCTCAGCTGGGGACAGGTTGTGTTTGCTTTCCAATTGGCAATTCGAAAGGTCAGAAAAAGACTGGATCAACTTAAACCTTACAGCAGCAAGATTGCAAACGGCTCTCTGTGTCTGCCTTTATTATTATCTCAGTGGTTGAAAATGCCCCTCTGCGTTCACCTGCCCTTGGAAGGATGAGAGGAATAATGCAGTCTTTAATTTTGGATCTTACTTTAAATCCGCCCTGCTGTGATTCTTTTTCCTGGGGAAAAGGCAATTTGACAATTTTTGGCATCGCCTAACCAGTGCAGTAACGCTGTTTTTGAAGTTAAAATAGGCCCCATCTCTGCTACTCCTGCTCGAAGTTTATACGATTGGCTTCTATCATCCTCTGGCTCTTAATAGTTTATTTACATCATCCATAAAACTGCAGGCCACCGGTTTGCAAATCACTTACGAAATAACCAGACGCTGCAAAATTGAACCAAATATTTGTTAAAATGTTTATTTGGTGTCATTATTCATGTGTGTGTTTTTTTTTCTCTGCACAACTGGGCCGGAAATTTCTAGAGGTCGGTGTTATGCAAAATCTCTTGAGATGTCTGTCCAGTTGCATCCTTGATTAGGACCGTACGGTGGAGGGGGAGCATGCCTGAACAGTGAAGGCCTTGGCTTCCCTTTAGGGTATGGGTAGGGACCTCAGGCGCTCACGGCTCACACTCAGGTTCAGGGGCATTCTGCCCCCTCCAGTGGAACTCAGCCAGAACATTCTGAGTAAGCCGCATCTCAGACTGACTTAGCTTGTTTATTATGCTGCTTGCACAAGCTTATTTGTTTTTTATAAAAATCGGGGGCTTACAGCCTCTGTTTAATCTGTAATAAGAAGTTATGGAAAAAAAAGTTTATTTTTTCCATTTAATTACTTCTTTACATGCATTTACAGTAATTAGACATCAGATGCAGTAGCTAAAGCAATTACTATATGTCATTTCAGAGAATTACAATATAAACATACAGTAAATACTCAATAATCCATGACAAGCTACTTAAAAAGTAATAAGGAAATTTAATTTAAAATGTGGGCGCCGAGATGCATGATGTACTTCTGAATGAAATGCCCACAATTATAAAAGAGAGATCCCAGCTTTGAATATTCACCACTATTAATTTACTACCTTTCACAGTCTGGGTCACCAGCTACCTCCCTTCAAAATTAACACGAACAACACATGATAAATAGCCTCTTACAAAACGGAAGCCTTGCCTCTCCTCTCTTCTCTGCCTCTCCCCCTCTTCTCTCTTTCCCTTCCTTGATTTCTCCCTTCTTTCTCACCAAAAAGCCACGTGACACTTCAAGCACATTAACCTGAGCACACAAAAGTTTGTAATAACATCAAGGCTATGGTCAACAGACAGTGGCACTCTGTTTTTCACTCTTAAAGGTCTGTTTCTCCCCAGATTGCAACGCACTATAATAAAACACAGGGAATGTGGAACTCTCTGGAGTGGTGTTCAAATCGCAGTTTATTTCCCCAGAAGCCTGGGGGCAAGTTACTTGACTTGCCCGTGTCTCGGTGAGTTGGCTCATTTCCGAAAGGGTGGCGTCACTATTTGTCAGCGAGCTCTCTGACACAGTGTGAGCCGAGTGCGTCTGGAGCGGAGCAGACACTAAATGAATGGCTGCTGGTCTTGTTATATCCACTTATTTATCTAAATGCATACAATCCGTCTGGAACATTTACTGCTTTCTACTCAGACTTTTGCAGCCTTCACCGCTTCTAGAGTTATCACTTGATGTGTTTATCAACTACTACACGACATACATTTTTTTTCTCCATTCATTAAAAGAAATTCAGATGCAATATCCTCCCAACATATACCAAGAACTGAAGACTGACTTTATGTTCATTATTTTGAATCCATTTATGACTTCGCAAATTCTGTCTACTCCCCAGATCGGCTTTTTCTGAAATACTTCTCACTGGGTAGCTGTTACAGGAAGTGCTTTGCCAAAAAAAGTGTTCCATAGTCAAATAGGTTTAGGGGATGCTACTTAATTGGCTCCTTTCTTGCTTATTTTTAGGTATAGTTAGGCATACAATGGCTCAAAAAAAGGCCAGCCAGTGAAGTGAACCAGAACTGCTGGTGCTCAGGAGATGCGTGTGTGCATTTTGACTTTGGCTGTCGACACCTCGCCCTCCAAATTGCCACCAAAAGTATAGGAGTCTGACTTTACAGCAATGTGGCATATACTGATATCACAGAGCTCGCGTCCTAGCTCCTGACTCTACAGGTAAATACAACTGAGGACCTCAGAGAAGGAACTATTCATGCAATACAGTTTACAAAAGACATTCCCATAAATCCCAGAGTAAACCTGTGAGACCAAGTGTCTGCAGTTGGAATTATTAGTTATTGAGATCCTACTTAGTGCTAATCATGATATTAGACATCTATTTGCACTTACTCTTTTTAGAAGTTCCTCAGGCAGCCACTAAGGCACTTTAGTATTGATAAAGCCGACTTAGAGAAATTAAGACATTTGCTGGGTATCTCACAGCAATGAGTGGCGTTCTCACCTCCTGGAGCCTTCGCCACTCTGGTCTGCCTCAATCTGCTTTGACATTTTTGGTTCATGCTCTGGTGAACCTTGCAGCTATCATAGGGGCATCACAATGGAGCTTCAGGTTACAATTATTAATATAAATATTCAGTTATAATATAATATGCCAAATTATTCAAGAGAAACATTAGCCCTATTAGTTTACGGAGAATAGAAATAATGGGAAAATAGCTCTTGGTCTTTATTTCCTTCAGCCAACTGAAAACCCCAGTATCTGTTCAGAGATGATTCCCACCCAGCAGAGGGGCCAGCCTCCCCGGAGCCACCTGGATACCCTCCTTGAGTGCCAGGGCACTGCCCAGAGCCCTGGGACCCAGATTACAACAGTGTCTGACTTTCCATCTCCCCGCTTCTTGTCATCTCTGGTCTCACCAACCACAGTGAATGCACTGTGTCCTATACTGCGCACCCCACCCCCCACCATTTCTTTCTTCCATCAAAATTTCCCAGGATTTCACTTTTCCCAGGTACACCTGTTTAAAATGGTAGAGTTATTTAGAACTGGTCAGACATAGTGACAGAAAAAAGATGGCTCTAAAAGCGTCTCCACCCCCTTCTCCAGGGAGCTGATACTGAATCGCTATCTACAACAGAGTTTCTGGGCCTGGGTCCTGTCCCATTACACGTGTTCTGAGAAATGGATTTTCCACCATTTCCCTTCGGGACGGTACTTCTGAACCTAATTCTCGCTGTCAGAACATTTTCTTTTTACCCACATTCCATCAGGATCCTCTGTCCCTCGCACGTGTTAGCATTCCAGCCCATTATTTTTGGTCCTGGTTCTATTCTTTCTGCCAGAGTAAATAATCACAATCTCCTCCGTCGTCTATCTTTGTCACCTGCCACTGCCTGCCTTTGTCGTCCCTTTTATCTTGGGATTTCACGGCTGGTGAATTGATTCCACTTTCGTAGTCACACAAGCCCACCAATCCCTTCATTTGCATATTTCCCAAGCATATAAAACTTGTTTAAATTCTAGAATTCCATGACTTGGATTTGTCTAAAGAGCAGCTTTAGAAACACGGTAACTGTATTCCTTAAATTATGGAAAGAAAGATGAGCAGTGAGAATTTTTTGAAAAGAAGAAGAAAGGGGAAAAACTAAAAGCCTGTCTTCACTACTTTCAAATGCAAAACCATCTACAAGAGCAGGTACGGTCTTCCCGAAAATGGACACACAGAAAAAAGCCTATTCCCCCAGGGAAGGTCTGGAAATACTTCTTAAACTTACTGAGGTCTTGTGGAGAATTATGATTACAACAAACCTGGGCAATGATTGTGATTCCAGGATGCCTGCGAAAAGGTTTATTTCATGCCAAAGAGCTTAGCTGATTTGGAATTGAATCAAAAGCGCCTTTGATTCTCTGAGGCTGAGCAGTTCATCGTTATCTTTTGGCAAAGCCTGGCGAGGTTCAGCCAACACGGTACCAGCTCTGCCACCCCATGTCCCAGTGGACAACATGTCAAGTGATATTGTGTAAACGGGCACCTCGGGAACTTGGGTACATTTGAGGGTGGAAACTATTTTGCAACTGCCATGGGGCACCCAGTGAAATATTTTGGTAGTACTTTTAAAGTTATAGATAAATCTGTTGCCCCTTTAAAAATTATTATTATTGTTAATGTTGTCAGCACTGACTGATGCACACAGAGACATCTTACTTGCACTCTATCTCCCTCCTAACATTTTCTTATAGACTTTGACATTTCATACATTGTGAAAAAAAGTTTCAGATTTCTCATAAGGTGATATTATCTCATTACATTTTGGTCAGTAGTCATTTAAAGACTTTAGGGGTTCCAATTCTCAAGATTCATTCAAATTCATAACATATACAATCCAATGTGACATAATAACAAAATCCTGGTAAGGTTTAAACACTACTCAAGTAAACCTACATGAATCAAATGAGGTATATGGAATATGAAGAATCATTCTTTTTTTAAATGTTTTATTTATTTATTTTTAGAGAGCAGGGAAGGGAAGGAGAAAGAGAGGGAGAGAAACATCAATGTGTGGTTGCCTACTAGGGATCCGGCCTGCAACCCAGGCATGTGCTCTAACTGGGAATCGAACTGGCAATCCTTTGGTTCGCAGGCCTGCACTCAGTCCACTGAGCTACGCGAACCTGGGCAAAATCATTCTTTTTTTAAATTTAACCTTTATTGTATTTCTTCCATTACCAGTTAGTCATTCTTTAGCCAATATTATAATTCTTTCTTCTCTTTCTCCTCACCCTCTTCCTCCTCTTCCCCCTCTTCCTCAACCTCCATTATCTCCTTACCTTTTCCTCTTTGCCAGATCAGATGATAATTTAATTTAAAATTATAGCATTAAAAATTATATGCAACTCCTCAAATGTCACTGTTTTCTTCATCCAAAGTCAATGTTATGACTAAAAGTCACATATGACATCCAGCAACACCTAACCTTCCAAAGCAGAATTAAGTATCTATCTGATCAAACAGAAGTCATTGGTCCTGATTCAAAGACAATTTCTTTAAAACACCAAGGTCATGAGTAAACAGCCCTTATGTGTCTTGAACCTCATTTTAATCATCTACCAAAGAGTGGCAAATTTGTTTGAATAACTACTCAGCAGGGTCACCAGAGAGATCAATACAATGATAAATGGAAACCACTTATAAATATCTGAGTGCCAAGTATTAGGAATTGGGGTGATTTTGTATTCATACACTTTAAAAAAAACATTTTATTTATTGATTTTTAGAGAGATGGGAAAGGAGGGAGAAAGAAAGAGAGAGAAACATCAACATCAAAACATGAATCACTTGCCTCTCATACATGTCTCAACCGGAACCCGCAACCCAAGGATATGTCCTGACCAGGAACCAAACTGGCTACCTTTCGCTTTGTAGGAAAATGCCCAACCAACTAAGCCGTACCAGTCAGGGCTACATTCATATATTCTTTATAGTATTTTCCATATCCTCCTAATTTTATACTGGGAAAAAAATGTCATACATTCTAAACTGTAAAGTGCTGTGCAGCGGCGTTATTAGTTAAAATAACATTATTTGACAGAGGTGAAAGTTCTCGCAAGTCATTTAAAGAAGAATAAGAATGTAAGATTATATAATAGTAACATAAATATGGAGAATAATTTTGCATAGGTAAGGCGAAGGAGTTAAAACATAAAAAAATGTTTAGGAAGTTCTCAAGTTTTGAAATGGGTAGTTTTATTCTAAAATTAACTTACTCTTATTTCAGAAAGATAGGGTTCCAATTAAAAAAATCACAGCAAACTTCACATTTCATTACTTATGGCATCGTAAAATATATCAAATATAGTTATTGGTTTCCTTCCCCACTGGGGATTAGTTTGCAGATTAAAAATAAAAATCCAACATCACCCAAAGGGAAAAAACATTTTACTAGCATATCTAGGTTTTCTCAAAGCTCTAGGCTTTAGCCGCTGAATCATTAGTGTCCACTTACTTTGAAGGAAATTACAACTGGTCTAATTTAAAGACTTCACCTTGGATATACTCACTCTCTGTCCAATGAGAAAAATACACCCAAAGTACATGCAGTCGTGAAA
This sequence comes from Carollia perspicillata, assembly GCA_004027735.1. Lineage (NCBI taxonomy): Eukaryota > Metazoa > Chordata > Mammalia > Chiroptera > Phyllostomidae > Carollia > Carollia perspicillata. The sequence goes on along the minus strand of PVKM010007757.1, from coordinate 26,682 downwards.
ACCTAAAAATGTGTTCAAATATTACACTAGAAGAAACTCATCACCTGTAGGGCTCACAAATGTATTCAAATGTTAGTATGAGTCCCAACACTCTGCCTAAACCAGGGAGAACTGATCACACTGCTCCTTCCTTATTTAGACTACACAGATAAAAATTTCCAAATTTTGCATAGAATTTGGTTCCAAATAGTTAACCCGTCCTAAAGTTACATTTACTTGTGTGTGCAGACACAAAACTTAAATATCTTTTACACATTCACATTTAATTCAAATGAAGCTATAAAAGTCACATGCTTGTACCTAATAATTTATTTGAAAATATTTAATTTTTTTAACCAGCTGTGTGTGTGAGAGAGAGACAGATTGAGGAGAGAATTTCTTTAATTTTTTTAATCGAGAGACTGGGTATATATTCTGGCAATTTTGAGGCATGCATTCTAATTATTACCTGAAACTTATTCTTTCTCTGAGTAAATCAGAACTCTAATTACAGGCAAAGAAAAATATACTCAATATTGTGGAATATTTATGCAAAATACCACTCTTAGCACTTATCAGCTAAACTATAATGTCTTAAAGAGCTTCACAGCAATCTCCAAAAGAATATTATTCACTTTGGCCTTTCCTTTCTTGTTCAATATGCATAATACCTGATGAGAGTACAATTTCGTTCTCGAAAACTGTAATCTCTGGTGTAATTAGTGTAATTCTACCATCTGCATTCTTTAGCAAGAGAAGCCGCATGTCTTATTCCATGAACAATCACTTTTCTCAGAAAAATCTCTTGCTTTTCTGGACAAGATATTCACAGATCTACCTAATCACAAACTTTATCGTGTTCTTGAGAGTTAAGGATAGTTCATGTTTTCTCCCAGGAGAGGATTCTTGCAATTAATTTCTTCTGGATTAGATGTTCCTAAAACAGAGAAGCCAAGGTGTGAAACTAATTTCTGAATGATTTCACCAGGACCTTTTTCATGTCCCCCCTAAAAAACAGATGCACAGCTGTGCACAGAAGCTCCATCATCAAAATAATAAATGACATCTTAATTACGTAAATTTTAGGAGTACCTAACACACTTTATCACTGAATAGATGCTATATGGTAACACAAAAAATTTAGACGTATAATTTCTGACTTCTAGAATGTTCTTAGGAAGCAATGAATTAGCTACTCTCTCATTCTCTCTCAATATACAAAGGGGGCCCCCAAAACAGAATTTATTTATAAACAATTGTGTATTCTTCCATGTTTAAACTTCAGTCACCCTCAAAGTACTCTCCATGTGATGCAGTACACCTCCTGAGATATTCTTTCCACTGCTCAAAATGGTTTTTGAACTCATTGATTTTGGTGCCTTTTAGTGCTTCTGCCATTTTTGTTTCACCTTTTTCATGTCAGCAAAGTGTTTCCCTTTGAGGACTTTTTTCATCTGGGGAAACAAAAAATGGTTGCCGGGAGCAAGATGGGGTGAATAGGGAGGGTGGGGCATGGGGGTCGTGCCACTTTTGGTCAAAAACTGCTGAACGCTCAGCATGGTGGGCAGGTGTGCTTGTAAATCACGCATCATGAAATGGGCAAATATGTTAAAAAAAGTCTTCAAAAAATTTTCACTGAAGCCAAACGGAGTTTCTCACAATGATGCCAGCTGGTGCACTGACACAGCTGGGTTTCTAGAACATTCACGTAGCGAGGGAAGCCTGCACTGCAAGGAGCCTGCCCAGGTTTCTCTGCTGTATGCCTGCATCAATTTGAAGAACACTGATAAGTGGATTTGCTATTGGATCAGGACTCAAGAAAAATATAGACTTCTTTATTTCCTGCAGTATTTTAGGCATTTTGTCCCATTTTTTTCTTCCACTTCATCCTTCTCTGCCAGAGGTTGAATTTATAACTTTACTGATTGAATTTAAAATCTCCTTCTATCTTCCTCATCAAGTATATGGGTTTAAAAAAGTTTTGGCCAACTACATTTTAGCAAAGTCTTGTTTAAAAAAAAAAAAGACAATTTAAAAACTGGCCACATTTTCCATTTGAGGAAATTTCCTTCATATAAATATCAGGAAAAAAAAAACAACTCGGATTATAGCTAATCAAATAAAAAGCTATTTAAGTGCAAGGGGCTAAATTATAATTGCTCTGGGAGCAGTAATGTTGAATTTTCTGGCTTTTGTAGATTTATACTCTAAGTCACAATACTGAGTTAACAGTTTTCCTTTGAGATGCATATGTAAACACCTGTATGGTGAAGATTTCAAGGTTCCTGAGGATCGTGCTGGAAATGAATTGAGGCCTAGAGTGCAATGACACCGTTAAGTCCCAAACCGCTACATAGTAACCGTTAGAAAAGATTGTCAACCTGCACTTTGGGCTCTGGGCCAAATTTCTGCAAGACACTCAGAAAGTCTGCACCACCCCTCCTGTTTGAAGATAGCACTGCTGACCAGGGCTATTCTGCAGAGCCAGCTTGTCAGCATCAGAGACACAGGACTGCCCGCATTGGTTAGTATGATGGGGGTGTCAGTGTCTGGGTCCTACGTGTCCATGAATGCTCTGGAGGCATAGAGGAGACACATAACGATTACCTTAGTGTGTGTGTTTGTGTGGGTGTGTGTCCCTCAATACGCAGATGCACTTATATCAGCCAAGTAATTATGTAATACCTTCCAAGGGACTCTCAGAATGTATCTGCCAAGCATTTAGGGACTTTTCCACCTAACAAGGAGACCTTGTCTTTTTAAGAGAGTATCAGAGTTTGCAAACGGGGCTCTGACTTCGGTTTGCCTGCTGCTAGAAACCTGGAAGCCCCCAAACTGGCTACTGCTCTTTAATTAAGTGCCCTTGGTCCCCTTACCTCTGGATCCATTGAATGCCACTCCATTTCACATATACTAGCAAATTCGAAATTACAATTATTATACTAAAAATGCCCAGATAAGCAATAAATTATTAATTAAATACCGAACACTTCCTGAAAACCTGCTACTTAACCAGCACAGTAAGGAATACAAAAATATATACGATTAAATTGCTGTCTTCAAAGAGCATTACATTAAACTTGGAGAGGAAGTCTGAACAGACATTCCTTTTATTTTTTTAAAGTTTTTTTTTTTAAAGATTTTATTTCTTTATCTTTAGAGGGTAAGGGAAGGAGAGAGGGAGAGAAATATCAATGTGTGGTTGCCTCTCACACATCCCCCGCTGGGAAATGGCCTGCAACCCAGACATGTGCCCTGACTGGGAATCGAACCGCGATCCTATGGGTCGCAGGCCCGCACTCAATCCACTGAGCCACACCAGCCAGGGCCAGACATTCCTTTTAGAGTGTATTTAATTATGCAACTGGGAGGGAAGACAGGTACTGATCTTCCAGAATATTTGCCTATACTTTTATCTAAGGAAGGAAAATGTGTTGTTCATGCCATACAAATGGTACAACCAGGACAGCGAGGTTCTAATGGAAGGGCTTGAGGGGCAAACCAAATGGATTAAAATAAGTTACCACTGAGAACCTTAGTGTTTTACTGAAGTCACGGAAATTTTCTGTGCCTTGTTTCCACCTCAATAATATGGGTCTTGTAACAACACCAGCTTCTTAGGGTTGTTATAGAATTAAGTTAGATATATTTCTATGCATAAAGATATATAGATATACAGACAGAACTACTCCAAATTTTGAAAGAGCACCTAGAACATAAGCAACTGTATATTTGTATCTTTAACACACAAATAAGGATGGGAGGAGGTATGAGCTAATACGAAATCAGGTTCAGGAAATATTTGGGACGATTCTGATGAGAATTCTTAGCTCCCTCAAAGCTCTTTCTGTGGAATTACCAACCCAATTAACTGAAAGGGTTTGTCAATAAGCTTATCCATTAATCTGAGTTTTTAAGATTAATAGTAGAGTCTGACCATATTACGTCCGATGACAGAAAATAGTAACCGAAGTTTAAACAGTATATGTAGCCGGATTAGAAGAGGCCAAAGAAGCACTTAAAATATTGTTCCATTTTTCCAAGGTCTTCTCAGGAATTTAAAAAAAAAAATTTTATCCTCACCTGAGGACACTCTTTCATTGCTTTTTAGAAAGCCAGGAAGGAAGGGAGAGAAACATCGATGTGAGAGAGAAGCATCAGTTGGTTGACTCCCGTACGTGCCCAGACTGAGGACCGAACCTGCAGCCCTGATGTGTGCCCTGACCGGGAATCAAACCCAGGGCATTTTAGCTATGGGACGGCACTCCAACCCACTGAGCCACACTGGCTGCTGCTGCTGCTGCTTCTTCTTCTTCTTTTTTAAATTAATTCATTTTTTCCCAGCACCATTTATCCCCCCATGCCCTCTTCTACCTCTACCCATGCCTTCCCCACCCACAATCACCACACTGTTGTTTATTTCCATGAGTTCTTCGTCTCTTTTTTTGGTAGGAATTCTTTACTCCTTTTAGTGCTTATCTACATCAATCATCAGTTCATTTTGCTTACAAAACCTTGTTACAGAAAAGTTTTTTTGAGATGAAGATTCTACTTTCGCATCTTTAACAACTCAGTGAAATGAAAAGGACTGACATCCCAGGTTTCTTGCCTCAGTTTTACGGCAGCAGAAGCCATTTGTTAACGAGAAATGACCGTTAGAATGTGATATTACAGATGTGGCTGTATTGGAGCTTTCTCCTCTGAAAGCATCGCAATACACGACGGAACCTGGCGAAAGAGAAGAAGTGAACACGCAAAATGGACTGACCGCCTCGTGGAATTAGAAAGCACAGCAGCTGGGGAGGCCTCCGCTGCAGCATTCTTCAGGGGCTTCCTTCGGCGTGATCAAAACCCTCTTTCTACACCCTGCTCACCTCCAGGAGTTTCCTTCCTTACCCGGAGGATCTCCCCTGGTGGTCATCCAAAGACCGTCAGCACCTCTTTGGAATTCAATAAATACAGGGTAGGGCAAAAGGAGGTTTACACTTGTTCTTATGGAAAATAAAACAGTAACTAACAAATGATAATGCAGGAATAAACTCTGTGTTTCGTGTACTTAGAAACCTCTATTTGCCCTGCCCTGTACAACAGAAAATATAGCACACCCAGCTTTGGCCATCCGCAGAAGGCTGTAATGTAATCAGAACAAAGGGTGAGATTTGGATGGTGGCAGAAATGAAGGAAAACAACGCTTCCTGTGCACAGAGCACGAACGACAGAAAGACAACGTGGTGTTCTGTTGACTGTGCTCAGCCTTCGCCTGGCAGAGAAAAACACCTTTGGGCATGATGTTTAGTTCTACAAATGAAGAGTTACGTAACCTTAGACAAAATGCTTTTTGTTCAGTTGCTTTACCTTAAAATAGAGATACTTATTTCATGGGATTCTGTGAAGAGTACGTATATGAGTATATTAAGTACTCCAAAAAATACTGGCTACTCTTTGTATGACCGCACAAGTCTGGCTGAAACTATGGTTCCACTTCACAAGGGTCAAATAGAATGCCCTTGGAAAGGAAGTTCGAGTTCAGAGCAGGGCCTTGGAAGGGGAAAACATGTTGACGCTATTCTAGTAATGAGAAAGATCTTTAAGCTAGAAAGTGACCTAATGCAACTGGTATTTTAGGGAGGCTTTCTGGCATGAGACATCCAATGAAGAACTGAGAAAGAGGGACACTTGCCAAAGATACTCAGTTTAGGTGACTCCATGGTCAATGTTTACGAATGTCTATCATGAAAATAGAGATTTCTTTTAAATGACCGTGCCATACATTTGGACATTTCTCAATATTCCATGAAATATTAAGACATTACTGCTGGATCTTTATAAAGTTAAAGTAGCAGTAAAAGACCTTTTCTGGCAATAAGTGAGAAATTGAATGACCTTTACCTGCTATTAGCAAGAACTAAAACTCCAAAGTGGCATCAGTGAGAAAGAAACAGTGAGAATAGAAAATGACCACAAAAGAAAACTTTCTTAGGAATTTCCTGTAAGTAGCATCATGTTTGCTTTCTTTCAAATGTGGGAGTAATTATAAAATACCCGATAGGATGTCAGAAAATGTTTATAAATTTAAAGATAAATGAAGCAAAGATAACACAGAAAATAATCTCCTATCATAATAGCAATGCCCTGAATTCCGTATTGGTGAGGGCCTCAAGCAAAAATACATTTTCATTTTCTAAGCTGGTATATACTCAGTGCTCTTTGTATTTCTAGTACTTATTTCCATGTGCTTCAATCACCATTGGGGGGCATTTACCAGCTTGGTAAGTTTTCATCTATTTGCTTGCTCTTTTCTTTGTCTCTATTTCTTCCTCTGTTTCTCAGCCCACGGGGTGTTATTTGATACATGACAGATTACAGGTCATCACAATGCCACTGCTGTGGAAGACTCCATTGTACGGACAAATACGCAATCTATCTATTTTCCGTATAATTCGATTTTAACCAAACCTAACTCCTTTATGCAAGTATGTACGCAGATTCTGTTCTGACCAACAAAAATACATGCATCACATTTTCATCACCACAGGTGCTGGAAGAAACCATAAATCTTATTTGAGAGACTGGCTATCTAAGAGGACAGACAGGGAGAGATGAAGTGGATGGCCTAAGGTCCCAAGCTAAAGCTGTTTCCTAGGAAGGATTCTTAATTCTGCCTTTTGTGCTGGCAATCACTCAATACACTGATGTTGGACACTGTGGAGTCAGATTCTTTATCTCCTACAGTCCATCATCAGGCAGTATGACATTCTGAGGGGTGACAAGACTATGTTTAAATGATAGCCCTCTTTCTTGAATAGTGCAGAGAGCTGGTAGCGGAGGGGGAAGGAATTTCCACTAGATTCCATGGTGAAATACCTAGGAAGGGCTATACAGCAATATATAGTTTATTTAATGTTAGGATTACTTTATAAAATTGGGTCTAATCAGACAGAATATGCAAATGCCTGAACACGCTCAGACTTGGCGTGTTCTGCTATCAATGAATTATATTTATACAGAGCTAACATTAAAACCGCAACACACATCTTCATAGTTGGAAAAAGCTGCTGTGTGTTAACGTGCTTTTTTATCATAGTCCGTCATGCTTTAAGTGATCAGCCACAGTTGCAAAGTGCTTTAACATAATTCTAGAACAGTCGATCCGGGTTCCCTTGTCTGGACACGTTCCGCCCTCTAACCAGGGAGCAAGTGCTCTCCGGTCCAAGACTAACAACGATGGTGATTATATCACCCCATGTTTGTAGCCCTTTGCATTTCACAAAGCACTTCTACATAATTTATTTTATTTGGCTTCTATAACTCGATTAACTGCTTTTCACTATCCCTACTTTAAACACAGAGGCTCTGAGGTTCTTGCTGGTTAAGTATTTTGCCCAAAGCCTCTCAACCAGTTTTTCTTAACCACTGAGGGAGTAGTTGCTCAATGAAACCTTAAGAGACCATCAACATGAGACTCACTATCATTGTATATTTCACTAAGAAAAAACAATAAGACATTATCAATTTTATAATGTATCCCAGTTTCAGTGGTGTTAAAAATCTCGTCAGAGCCCTGGCTGGTGTAGCTCAGTGGATTGAGCACAGGCTGCGAACCAAGGGGCCACTGGTTCAATTCCTGGTCAGGGCACGTGCCTGGGTTGCAGGCCAGGTCCCCAGTGGGGCCATGTGAGAGGCAACCACACATTGATGTTTCTCTCCCTCTCTTTCTCCCTCCCTTCCCCTCTCTCTGAAAATAAATGAATAAAATCTTTAAAAAAAATCTTGTCAGAGGAGAAGGGGTCGGGGGCTGGGTGAAAAAGGTGAAAGGATTCCGAAGTACAAATTGGCAGTTAAAGAACACTTACAGAGACGTAGATTACTGCACAGGGAACACAGTCAGTAATACCGTGGTAACTATGGGTGGGGCCAGGTGGGAACTTGAAACACTGGGCGATGACTCTGTACAGTACATGGTTTTCTAACCACTGCACTGTACATCTAAAACTAATATAGAATAATATTGACTATAAAATGCAATTGGAAAATTTTAAAAACAGATGAACTGCGCAAGTACAAGAAATGTATGTCTAAAACGGATACAACATGGGCAGTTATTATGCCATTCTGTCACTGGACTCTTAGTCTTTAACGCCAGGTTTCTCAAAAAAGTGACCTCCGTGGATCATTGCCTTCTTATCATTTATTCAGCACTTATTTACTCCAAATCTGGCACCTGCCACTCTCAGATCTCTCTCTCTTTTTTAAGATTTTAAAAATTTATTTTTGAAGAGAAGGGAGATGAAAGAGAGGGAGAGAACCATCAGTGTGTGGTTGCCTCTCACATGCCCTCCACTGGGGGCCTGGCCCGCAACCCAGGCATGTGCCCTGACTGGGAATCGGACCACAACCTTTTGGTTTGCAGGCCGGCACTCAGTCCGCTGAGCCACATCAGCCAGGGCAAAGAGCTCTCTTTTTAGTTACCAATCCCCGTGCAAACAAAGCGGAGTCTGTTTTTCTCAGTTCTCTCTCTCTCACACATACACTCGCATACAAATTCCATAATTAACGCTCCAACTCGGGCAGCCTTCTCTGGTTCCGTTTGCCTTACACTGCCCCGCCTCTTCAACTGTTTTTAAAATGTCTCTTTGAATTCCCAACTCAGTATTTCTAACTAACTAAAACTAAAGTCATTCTCCCTCCCTTAGTAGAAAACAATGACAACAACAGACAGCAAACAAATAACAAAGCTGACTTCTGAGTGGTAAAGTTCATAAAAGATAGGGAATTTCCTCACTGGGACTGTTTAAAATGTAGTAGATAATGCTTTTATTAAAAATCAGCCAAGTGCTTCGAAGTGGCTTCCTAAAGTGAAGCGCCACTGGGACCACTCTGGAAAGCAGAAGGCATGCAGCGATTGGCTCCCGGCATTGCATCTCCCTAGGAAACTCCTCCCGGCACAGTCCTATTAAGTCCCAACGAGATGGAAATAACCACCTCTACTGTATCCAAAAAGCTCGATTAGCTCTTCTTATACCTACACAGACTCCTAGGTCACAGAAAAATGACCTCATATAGGTCCTTCTCCACCGTGGACATCCCATTTTTCATCACACAGTTTTAAATTTTACTCTTTTCTCACTTATCAGTCGACTTACTTAATTGTTTTTTACCTGCCTGTCTCTCGTGACTACATGTTCCATAATGGCTGAATACGTGGATGCCTTGGTCCCTTTTGTATCCCCAGCACGCAGAACGACGCTTGACATTTAAAAGGCATTCACATACTCTGTTACGTACATCATTAAAACTCCTAGTGTGAGAAGAATTCTTTTGTTGACTGGGAAACACGGGATTTATCACTCTTACATCTTCGATATACTGTGAAATTTTTCATTTCATCGTCGGTGGTCAGTACTGGTGGATAGTGTGTTTCTAGATGGCTTTCAAATGCAATCTCTAAAAATCTCAAAATTTTGAGAGATCAATGAGATATTTTTCCTCCCGAGAACTCATTCTTGCTGAGTACAGACTGCAAAGCACAACTGAAAATTTAACACTGGTAATGTGTTTTCCTATAGCGCATATAGCAATGATGCCATTCCACCTATTAAAATTAGGAAGTTTCTTTTCTTTCCAATGTTTAATATTGTACTATCTCTTCATTAAATTTTAACGTTTAATATTTTACACATTTGGATTTTGTTGGATTCACTTTTTCTCCTTATTAATTTTACCAGTAGTACCAGTGTCCAGCAAATTAGAGTTTGCTAAATAGAGTTACATCATGTTAATAAGCCCAAATCTCTGGGTCCTGATGTTTAATTCATTGCTTTTATTAGTATATTTCCAAGTAGAAGATTTAATTTATACATATTAAACTCGACCACAGGGTGTCTTGTTCACAAAATCTTTCATTAACTCTATTCCCCAGTAATGAATATTTTATCAATTTATTACGTGAAACATCCCTGGCCATTATTACTTAGATAATCATTTGAGAAATTTTGGCAAATATACCAAGCAGAATAAAACCCCCTAAAATAAACAAACAAAAAACCTTTCCGCTTCGGTTAGAATATTCAGTTCTTCTGCTCTCAGATAATTCTTTCAATTCACTTATAGCTCATGTTCTCTAACAAGTGCTTTGGAATTTAGAGGGTGATAGCATAGCTTTTTTGCTAAACATGATTATTTGCTAGAAGTAGTTCATTTTGTCAGTAAAGGAAGTTACTTTGCAGTAAAGGAAGCTTTACCTGTGGCCTGGGATAAATCAGACTTTCAGTCCTCAGAAAACGCTTCCACGGAGGTGCACCTGCTCCCCTGGTCTAACTGCCTGTAATTCCTGTCCCACTAGTTTTACTCTCTTCCAAGTAATGCACAGTAGAGAGAAAGGGAAAAAAACATTTATGGTACCATTAGTTTCAAATATTTGATGGTACCCAACCACATGGGACAATTATTTCAAAAGCGGAGTTTAAGGAGGAATGAACAGTTTATTGTACATGACATATACCAGGTAGGGGCAGGTTATACAAATGCATAAAACCCAGATGTAAGGACTTGGATACCAAGTCTGCAGGGCCAGGTGGACTGAGAATTGCTAACTACTACCACAGAAGTTTATTAATAAATTGGCCATTGATTAAAACCCCCACATGAGAAGTCCCTTGCTTAGTACGTGCACTGGTGGTGGGGAATGCTTCACGAGAACAAAGTCATTTTCTAAGCGAGGAAACGCTGAGACCCAGGCTTGACCGAGAGCATTCGTGCAACTTTTGGGAGACTTTGTAGGAAATAATACAGGTCTCCATTATTTAGTTATTCTGTATATTCAAAGCCATAAAACACAACCTGTATCATAAACACAACCAAAAGGTAATTGTAATACAGCCCCTTTGTGTTTGTGTGCTAATTTTTCTTATAATCCTCCAACTTACTCTCTCTTCTGTGCTATTTATATTTATATTCTATATGGAAGGTTCCTATAGGAAATCAATGACAAAATCAGGAATCATAAAACTTTGATCACTATAATTGGAGCACATATTATAAAATAATATGACAATGAGATTATGTCCTAAAATACCTTCAGTCAGTAAAGGAATGTTTAATGCTTAAAGACTGGCAGATCCAGAAAATAACTAAGTTCACAGCGGCTGGGACATTAATAACCTTGTTTGGTGGCTACCACTGTACATGGCCTATAGTAAATGGTAAGTATTAATTGATCAAATGAATAAAAAAATAAGAAGAGCGTAAGACAAAGGATGATTTGTATGGATATGTTTGAAGGACCTTACCTAAAGATTGATGAACTCTTCAGCTCTGGAAAGCATTCACTAAGCACATACTATGTGCTGGACACCACACCAAACCCAATATTTATAAATATGAATTAGTACAGCCTCTTTGTGGAACTTGTGCTCTATTGGGGAAGCAAATCTTCCATTTGTTTTTGTCAGAGCTGTTACACAGATATAAAGTTCCCGTGGATGTCAACAACACATTCAACCCAAGCTACATCACTTGCAGCATCACTGGATGTAGAAATGGAGACACAGAGCAGGCCTGGTAATTCATTAAAGGCATGCTCCTGGAGATTTTAAAGGCAAGATCTTAAGGATATTATCAAAATCTGAAGCTAAAGCTGAAGAATGAAGACATATCACTTATTCAAAAAAGCCTGCCCTCATATCTTCTTTATCCAAATATGTAAACTCCCCATGTTATTCCTGGCGCTGAGCGTGTCCTTACAATGGATACCGTGGCTTCGCTATCCTTATAATGACTGAGTTTCAAACGTGTTTACCTTCTTCATTAGATTGTCAGCTCCATGAAGGGAGGGTCATGTCAGTCCTGTTTACCACGTCGTGCCTCATGCCCAACATGGAGTAGGTGTCCCACCAGTAGTTACAAGGCTGGAAGGAAGCAGGAGGAGGGGACAGCAAGAGAGAAAGGCATACAATGAAGCAAGAGACCAGGAGATACTGTTCTGAGGAACTGGGCCAAGGTGGTGAGAAGACCGAAACGATGCCACAAAACCCATGTATCATAACTACAGAATCTCACTGGGGAACCACCGGCTCTCTTCAAATAAGAAAAAGGAAAAAGACAAGCATCTTGAAAAGAAGACTGGATTGAAAGTAGACTGAGCAGAAGAAAATTCCAGCTTGATCTATCAACCTGGCATCTCTGCTTTTCCATACCCTCAGCCAAGGCATGGCGATCCTCACACCTCCTGTCCTGTTCTGAGTGGCGGGGAGAATGAGTGAGGCGGCTTTCAGGAAGTCCTGCCACGGAAGGGATTAGGCAAGCAGTGCGCCGGGAGAGAAAGTGAAAGAATAACTACGTGGGAGCTACCAGCATGAAGATCTTTGCCATAGGAAGGAACTTCTAGGAGCCTGGGCTGGAACTATAAACTGTGCTGCATCAAGAAACAGTGGCCTATCACCTTGCTGGGGCTCTGGCTGGCAGAGAACTGAGGATACTTAAAAGTGGGCCATATAAACAGAGTAGTAATGTCCTTAGATGATCCATAAGGTCTCTAGCGTTTCCTAAGATGTATTATTGTATCAACTTAGGATATGCACAGTAATGACACATGAAACAGTTAGTCACAAGAGCAATGTCCTCTTTATCTGGACTACCGACAACGGGAAAGCTTAGCTACAGTTTTAGAATAAGAATGTTCAGAAAGATAAACCTCGCACTTGTATAATACATACTAAAATACATTGAGAAACCCTATATTTACATTATAAAAAATGAAACCAGATGTGGCATACTTGGTATTTTATAGTATTTTAGTCGTTAAAAGAATGATTCCACTTGATCAGTCTACTCAAATAAACAAAGAAGTTCCTTATACTACTATTTTACATTAGCAGAAACTTGGTGATGGTCATAAAATCCCAATGATCACATTTTGGAACTCGAAACAATGCAAGATGGTACGCATCGTTAGTAGATTACATGACGATCTACATCTGATTCTAGACCATCTGTTTGCATAAATGTTACATCATATTATTCAATTGTGGTGGTTTACCTTTAATAACAACATGTAAACTTTTAACTTTGACCAAAAGTTAAAGTTTTGAGAACCTTTATGGCTTTGAATATACAGAATAACTAAATAATGGAGACCTGTATTATTTCCTACAAAGTCTCCCAAAAGTTGCGCTAGTGCTCTCGGTCAAGCCTGGATCTCGGCGTTTCCTAGCTTAGAAAACGACTTTGTTCTCGTGAAGCATTCCCCACCACCAGTGCACCTACTAAGCAAGGGGACTTCTCCTACGGGGGTTTTAATCAATGGCCAATTTATTAATAAACTTCTGTGGTAGTAGTTAGCAATTCTCAGTCTCTAAATAACTTTGCTATTGAAAACAGTTTAAGCTTTTCTAAATAATGACCTCACTTGTAGAATAACAAAATTTATTTTCCTTGTATAATAAAATCACTTTTTTTTGGTAACTCCAAGCTTTAAACTCCATGACAGCAAAATTAAAGGGAGTCATGAGCTAAATCTTAGAAAAACTTACAGTATAATAACCATTTAAAAATCAAGTACAACAATTCAAAGCTAAAAATGACTAGAACTCCGTGAATTATGACCTACCCAAGTGCACTACAAAGTAGGACCAATGCTAATTGATGCATGTTTAGGTTCCAAACAATTACATAGACATTTTCTAGAATAAAGGATATATGCCAGGTCAAGTCATTTTTCTGCTAGTTAAAATTGAAAGTCAAGGGCCTTAATTTTTAAATGACAGCTGTAAGATGACTAATTGCTATAAAGGGAAATGATTCACTAGTCTAAAGATACAGTTTGAACCTCACTCTCTTAGATAAACAGCTTAAGAAAAAATGCTTTAACATACTGATAACTCTGTTCACATTATTTTACTTCTACAGACTTAACAGCTAAAGACAAAATTACGATAAACATTAGACTATGGTGATGTTAACTGAAGAGAAATCAGAGTGGGGGGACCATATAGTTTTACAAAATAATACACTTTAAGTTTTTGGTTTTCGGAAACATTAATTTCTTGAACAGTATAGGTTTGTTGCACTAATTCTCACTGAGTTTAAAAGGGCATTTATTTGTATTCAGACGCGAGAATGAACATATAAAAGTAGTTCTCTAGAACTTGTAAGTGAAACTATAGCTAGGTAGTTTCCTATTAAACTAAGATTTTAATGAGAAGACTGTTAAGAATGATTACTAATCAGCAGAACAAGTCAAGTATACTAAAGAACAAACAACAGCTGATTCCAGCACTGAAGAAATTAAATTCCAGGAAGGCTTGAATTCTCCCTGTGACTAATGAAAAGTGGCCAATCAAAGCAGCAACTGTCAAAAATTCAACAATAGGGCGAGTTTGGATTTTTTTTTTGTTTGAATTAAGATTTTTATTGGACTTCACATTTAGGAAAACAAATTTAGCCAATGGTCTTATTACTTTATAAATGAAGCACTTCATTTAAAGTGCCACATGCCTGTGTCAAAATATAGCGCATACTGTGTCCCAACTCCCTGACCTACTATTCAAAAGACAAACTGCATTCTTTTAAATCCGGATGTCTCCATGAAAAATCTTTCCCTTCCTGACAAAGACAAAAGGTTAGACCAGAGGGGCATTCTCTTATCAAGTGGCCAGAATACATTAATACAGGAAGAAACCTTTCAGTTAAAATTTTATAAACAGATGAAGGAAAATCTTTATGCTTGCTATTTATATTACTTTCACTCCATGGGAAAATAAGAGGAATAAATCTTGGTGGCCAGTCTGAGGCGTACTGGAAGAAATCCAATTTAATTGGGGAAAAAACCCTGCTAACTTAGGGGTTGGAAAAATAGGACTTTGTAACAAAAGTATAAACCATGACAAAACCCGGTTTGTGATGAATAAGCAACGAATTCTTCCTTGACAGGTATGCACTGTCGGTTATTTATTGAAGTTTCTTCGCTGGTGCTCTACGTGGCACGCTCTTCATTTTCAGAGAGCAAGTGTGAGCCTCTTTTCCTTGTTTACATTGGTGTTCATTTTACTCTTAACAAGATAAGTAACAATGAGACTAAGGATGCCTACGCCCGAAACGATTTAGACTGCGAGTAGTGCTTAATTGCCCCCATCTTCATCGTTCCCTTATCCCAATGCTTAACCAGAAGAAGAAGAAGGAGTGTGATCTGACTCAGCGCCGTCCTCTGCAAAACACGGAGGTTCAACGTGAGGGGAAAATGTGTTGGGGCCCAGGAAGTGTCACTGAGAGCAACTTACCTGTGACGTCGAAAGCCATCTCTATGAAAACTCAAGCTTGGGCACAAAACTAAAACACGAGTTTCTTAGACACGGCAAAATTCTGTGATGACGTGACTGCTTCATGGTGTACTTCAGGCTTCAGATGAGGGTACGTATGGTTTAGACGTTCAGATTTGGTCTCTAACACTTGTTCAAGGATTCTACGTACTTGGAAGCAGTGAGCATTGGAATATACAGGCATAACTTTGCCCTTGGGTTTTCCACACCTTAGAAACACTTATTCATCTCGATGTTAATGCACTTATTCACTCAACAAATACTTGTTTCCCACACCTCTGTGCTGGCCATATAACAAGGAATAATAATAAAATAAGCACAGGAAAAACATATACTTGTGCTCTGGGGCTGGGAGGGTCGCTGGGGAAACCTTGCTGAAGGATGTGTCCATTAACACGAACGGGGCAGCCGACGGAACGGGTCCTGGCAGACAGTATGAAGACAAAGAGAAGGCATTTAAACAAAGTAAGTTCCACCGGCTTGTGTTTGCTCTTCCCATTTCATTCGAACATAAAGTAGATAAGTACATGCTCCTGTGCTAACATGTTATGTAGAATGAAGCTTTCCCTTTCGGTGAACGCTGATGATTCGAATTCTGAAATAGGCTTCCGTACATAAACCACACCCCTAACACACTGGGTCAAAGTTGAAGGTCGCGTTTCTTGAAGGTCAAATGAGAATGACACATGTGAAGTGATCTGAGTGTAGAATTTTTCTAGATGTCAAGAAATGCCATATATAACCTTTATATAACCCCAAATTACAAAAAATCATCTATTTTCGACAATTATCAAGAACATACCACACTTACTTTTCTGCTTTTTTAAGTCTGAATTGATATAGTAGAAGCAAATCTTACTCACTGTTGCTTCTCAATACAACTTTGGCAGATATCTCAAAAAATATGCCTATTTTCTTAGTCACACTAAATTGACACTAATTCCTTGGTGTCATTCAATGCTCAATTTATGTTCGATTTTTTTGACTGGTAGAAAGACCCCTCTATTATTTAATACAGACAAACAAAAACAACTAAAACTTCCCAGACTAATTAAACAAGATCCCCAAAGCACAAACTTTAAAACAAAAAGTCAATGTGTTTGTTTATATTAAAAATGAGGGTTTTTCCTTCAGTGAAGGGACCATATTATTTAACACTTGCACCATCTAAGACCACTGAGATGAAAAAAGAAAAAAATTAATGAAAAAAGACTAAATTTCCTCCACAAGAAAATTTAATATTGGATTGGCCAAAAAGTCCATTTAGTTTTGTCCATCAAATACAAGACACATTTTTTATTTTCACCAATAACATTACTGATTTGGGTATTTTGAGTATGTGGGCTATCCCCTATGTGGTATAATGCTGATTGTTCTCAATTAATGTCTTGATTCGATTGTGATCAATTTCAACTGATCTACCAGACCATGGAGCATTGTCCAGCGAGAAATCTCCAGCATGAAACTGTGCAAACCACTTTTGACATGTTTGGACAGTCACATAACCTTCTCCATAAGCTGCACAAATCTCTTTTTGTGTTTCAGTTGCATTTTTACCTTTCTTGAAATAATACAGCATAATATTCTAAAAATGTTGCATATTTTCTTCCATCTTCAATATAAACATGGCTACACAAAAATACACCAATTTTGCTAAGTTTTTTTTAAAAAATGCACACTGATATGACAACTGTCACAATACGATCTAACAAAATTGTTTCAAATGAAATTCAAGACCACTAAGTGCTACTAGAGCCATCTTACAGAAAAAAAACCAATGAACTTTTTGGCCAACTCAGTATCATCCCACTGACTTTTCTACAAGGAGAAGTTTTTCAAATTCATTTGTCTTATGCAGAAAACATGAGGAGGGGGTATCTGAGAATTCTAGAACATTAAAGAATATAGTTTTTATACACACACACACACACACACACACACACACGCCATGTTCTAATTGTTGATTTTGAGCTTTCAATAATATTAAGATGGAAAGAGATCAGAAAGACAGCAAAGGTTACATTCCGTGTAAGGCATTAAAATAGAGAGAGACAACACAACCACCTAGAAAACCATTCTCAGTGGAAATCCACGTTGACTGGTACCTCAGGTACTTTAATGTCTTATGATCAAGTAATGAAATAAACCATTGTAGCAGCACGAATATTGAATTCATTAAGCAGCTGCCGTGTGTCAAACACCAGCTAAGTGCCTAAATTCCCCCCTTCTGGTGGCACAATGATTGTATGAAGCAGGTATTGTGATCCCTCAGTTTTAAAGGGAAAAACCCTGGTTTACAGGTGTTATGTAAATTGATTGAGTTCTCAAGTACAGGTAGGTCAGGATTAGAATACAGATATGATTGCTGCTATTTTAATAATTTATGTGTTTACTTATTTATCAATTAATAACACTATGGAGTTTAAAGGTTCAAAAGCATAAGAGGATATTCTCTGAAAAGACTTCCTTAGACTCCTGATTTTCTGTCTACTTATTCCCACACCACTATTTTCCTTTCTCTGTTTACACTTCTAGAGACTAATGAACACCCAATAAGGTCTATATACGTGTGTATATTCTTTTTCTGCTCCTTTATTATGCCAGGGCTGCCATATTCTTCATCCATTTATGTATCCTCCATCTGTAACATATACTAGAATGTAAGCACGTTTTCCCTAATTAATTTTCATTGTTATATAGTGTTCTTGGTTCTCAAACAATTTGGTTCTTGACCGAGTTGTTCGTGAAAGAAACATCTCAGTTGTTGAACAAAACACCAGGCCTAGATTCTCTGCCAGACAACCTCCAGGGTGATACCTGTATGATAAGTCATCATACATCCCTCAGACAACAAACAGAGACGATTCAGTTTTTGAACAGATCACTTCTTGAACAGTTTTCCAGAAGGAATTAAGTTCGAGAAGCAAGGTTCCACTGGACCATAATTCAGTTACTCATTCCCATCACGATGGGTATTTAGATTGCTTTGAATTGTTTTCTTTTAAAACCAATGATTCCTATCATCTTGAATGGAATGGTGCCTCCAACAGGTTGTACTGGAGAGTGACCATCATATATCTCCATCACATGTGTCACCCCTCTGAAACTGAAGTCATGTGTTAGAATGGCATAACTTGGGTTGTAATAGTTTCATTGCATTGATTGCTGCAACTAACACCCTCTCCGTACTCTTCCTCTTTGGTAGAGTCCTACCACGTGCAACCTGGGTTGACCATCTTAATTGTTCGATTTATATGGGCAATAAAAACTTGACACAAGCAGCAGCTTCACAAAGAACACACATATTCTTATTTCTTTCAGACACCTGATATGACCAAGAGAACCATGTCTGGGTTAGACATCTACAGCATGGGAAACCACGTGGGGAAGAACTGAGTCATCCAGTCAGCACCTCGTAGACCAGTCACCTCCCAGCTCACTGACCAGGTGAGCACAGGTGCACGGGCAAGCATGTTGCCCAAGCATGACTGGAGCAGAGCAGCAGAGTTTAGCAACTGATTCATTGACTAATAAGAAAAAAATGACCACTACGTTTTATGTGGCTTTTTTAATGTAAGAGATAACTGATGTGGTTCATCCAGACTAGTATATTAATTAATCCTTATTTCATTCAAATAAGCCATTCTGTTTGCTCCTCACTCATTCCTATATTGTTTAAATTCTTTAAGAAAATACGTGACAAATGCGTGTTTCTTTTGTTTAAAAAAGTACCCAACCACAAAATACACATTTGTCTCACTTCAGCCCTCATCGTCATCAGTCTTGTTCAAGCAATTTCAGTAGCGTCGACAAGATGCCATCTTTATGCTGTCTCTCTGTATACTGTGGGACAAATGAACAATTACTGCAACTAGAGGAAGACTAGTTATTTCAATAAGTGTGTGAATAAAAACCATGATAAATTATTTAGGAGGGTTTTTCTCATTAATAAAGTGAGAAGTGCGTGTCTGAAAGAGAAGATGAGCTATCTAGTGTTAAAACAATTGAGACTAATCTGGTTGGTAATATGTACCTAGTAGATGATGCTTCAGAAAAAATGTGTGACTCGAGAGAGATTTATGGATTTTTTTACTGCAAAATGAATCTAAAATCCTGAATTCGAAAGGGACTGATGAAGACATTGTAGGTCTGAAGAAATGAAGGCAAAAGAACAATTATGGTAAATAACCTCACTTACTTGGATGAAATTGTGAATATGCCCTTTGTGACTGTTGTTATTAACCACTTGAAGCCATGTTGTCTTAGAATCTGGAGTAAGGTAAAAATAACAAAACATACCTGTGTACATGTCCATTGAGTTTTAATATAATTTATAATAGTGCAGAACCTCTGACCTAACCGTGGACGGAATCTAATCTGCCCCAGGTTAAGACGCCTTGCTAAAGAACAATGTTTCTAACTCACATTCTTCTGTTAAATTAAAATCTTAATAGCCTATGTCAACATGAAGTGTGTATAGTTTTCTGGCGCTATAAAAAAATCCATGGTGTATGCAGAGACTTTAAAGAAAAGAAAAATATAGAGACATTTCAAATTTTTCTGTTACTTACAATCTGTTTCAGGATCCTGATATTTGCAATAACCATGTTGTGTTCATGTATCCCTACTTTTCACGCAATGCCTTAAGTATAGTCGAAAGGAAATGACAGATGTTTCATTTTCCAACAGCCATATTAAAATAACAATCACAAAATGCTCATACAGAGAGCACTCACTCTCCAATGCTCTCCAAGACAGAAATATGAAAGTCTGGCTTTTACTAATGAAAAATAAGGTGATCTCAGTTTCTCTAAGGATTGTCAACAATTGAGGTCCCATGAGCATTTTAGTTCATTCACTATCTTTAAGATTTTATATTCAAAATAACATTACTCTCTATGTGTACATATGTGTGTACGATTCTTGTGTTTGAAGTCATCTCTTATTTCTTCATGAATGGTCGATCTAATCGGCTAATCAGTCTATTCAACTGAACATTGAAAACTAGTCACACTAGAAATAGAGCCCAATGGTAACTCTTGATGAAATTTATGTGTGCTGCAAGAGTTTCACGTACACCCATTCAATTCTCACACCAAATTATAAGTAGGCACATTGATTACCCCACTTTAAAGAAAAGGAGTCGAAAGCCTGCCTAATGCAACACACAGTGGACAGAAAGTTTCTAAAACTCAGAAGTCTAACCCATTCTCTGAAAGGACCTTTGAGAGATTGTTTTCTTAAATAACAGCTACTAGGTCTGAAATAAACTTCTGAGTGGGACCAGCCATGGGTGAATGGAAAAAAGAGAGGTGCTTTAACCTCAATCATACTTTAAGGTTACAGCTAAGCTGTATCGTCAACTCAGACATCCTCCACGACTAGGTGAGGCAGGACCCCTACGGCAAGCACCTAGCGTTGGGGCCGTTGTGGCACTGATCAGTATGTTGACATAATCCGTTCTGGGTTTCTAACCATTCACTTGACACTGCATTATTCATAACTGTGGGCTGACTATGGGCTAACAGTTAAACTAAATCATTGTCTACCATAGTGTCCTCAGCACCTAGCATTTTACTTTGCCCACAGCAGTGCTCAAATGTTTGTCGAAAGCTAGAACTTGGAAGGAAAGTTTATACAGCATGTTTGGGACATGTGGGATCGAAATTGGCAAGATGATTAGGTGAGCTCAAGACTACGCTATCTGCACGCTTCTTAGGTAAAGTCTCAGGCATATTAATTTACACAATAGATAGTTTCCTGAAAAGCAGCTTGAAAAAATCACACCTTCTGCAGCCCAATCATATTTTCTATTGATTTATATTATCTTCTCAGAGCTCTTAGCCTTCATTGGGGATTGATCGTCAGTTGGTTCCATCCACCTTTAATTGAACTCGGCTACTTCTCCTTCTACTTTGCCTGCCCCCATCTCAAGTAATTAGTGATCTAGGCAACCACTACACAAAAACGATTCTCCTACACACACACATATATATTTAATATCATAGAAAAATTAATTTTTTTAATAATACTACGATTTCACATATCAAAATTTTAACAGGAGAGATGTACTATTTTACAGCAGTCATCACTTTTGGAAAACAGTTTATTGTCGAGTCCTCAGAGATTTGGGTTATTTTGCAGAGTAGAAATTATGAGTTGACATTGCTCCTTCCCAATGAATTTCATTCATTTCACCTCAAATTAATTTTCATACCCTTTTCATCAGTTTTGCCTTCTTTTCCATGGAAAGCATTGCTCATTCGTAGGTAGTTAGGTTGTAGTCTGACAAAATAATAACATCATGGCTTTGTTGTTAGGCTGACCTAGGTTCGAATTCCTTTTCCACACTTATCATATTTGTATCTTTGGACAAATTATTAAACTTCTTGGTATCTAATCTTCATCACTGAAAATTGTGGTAATAATAACTCAGAAGATTTTTTTAAAGACAAATGTCAAAAACGGTAAACCACTTAACACAATGTCTGATACGTGGCAGCTCTGTTTACTAATATTCTTTTTGTCATTTCTTGCTTCATTAGTAAATAAATACTGGTGCATTTATTGGTACTTCTGATTTGACCTTTACGGTTTAAACAGGTTTTCTGGCTTTTAGCAAGAAAATAAAATACACCTTAAGTCTTATATTGATTAGATTTAATATCCAGTGTTTTATAAATAATAGAATTTGGCTCAATAACAGCAAAATGAAACCTAACAATGGAATGTTGGTTTTATTCAAAGTAATCAATGAGAATGTGGATTCAACCAGGGTGGTGAACACACAACACAATATGATGTATTATAGAATTATACACCTTAAATCTATATAATTTTATTACATAATATAACCCCAATAAATTCAATAAAAGAGAGAACTTTGATTCATCCTATCAACTCCAGCTCTGTGTTTGATAGGATTATCATTAGAATTTATGATGCTTGTGAGAATAAGATTCAGACAGTTGGAAAGTGTGGAAAATGCTTTAAAATATGAATTTGCTATAAATCACGAGCAGTGCACTGGCGTTAAAGAAAATAATACGTGTCAGAGCATAATGACATCAACAAGTTTGTAAATTGTCTAGAAAGGTGACAAATAATTCTGATTTCCAAAACAAAGTTAATGACAATGAAAATGTGTGTCTCTTCCATTTACCAGCTGTACTGCAAATATATTAGAGGTACAAATGTGTGTATATGTAGACGCTCTTATGCAAATATGAATGCTAGCTAAATAAATATGACTCTATACATCAGTCCAAATTTATTTCTGTAGTGAATGTTTAGTTCTAATTAATAGTCATATTTAATCTGTTCCATAGTTTGCTCTTCTAAGGCAGATTCTTAAGGAGTTGAATCGTACATTATTCCCTGACTCTGGACTAGAATTAATTTGGTGGTTTACAGGAGGATGGTTTCCAAAGGCCCAGGTGGCAGATGCCCAATGTAATAACCCCTATATTCTGAGGTTGGGTGAATACAGAGCTGGAAGAGAAACACTCAGGTCTGCTAATAGAAATTTACCGTTCCAGTCCCTCCCCAATCAGATTGCCAATCTCACCCCATTAGTTCCCTAATCAAACTGTAAGTGTAATGCATACATACAGATCGTGGTTTGCAGCTACTGAAATACAGTCATTTTTTCCCAAGGGCTAATCACAGTAAATTACCCAACGTAGGAAAAATAAAATTCTATCGCTATAAAAATTCAAACTTGCCAGCATAAACTTATTTTTAAATATAAAAAGTATTATCAAATAATAACATTATTATTCATGGGAGATTATTTTTTCCTGTCGCACTCAGATTTTAATTATGAGATGAGCATCAAACATGACAAATAGCCAGTAAGATCTAATGACTATCTTCTGCCCAGTCAGCTTTTTCCTTAGATTCCTTTTGATTATCCTGGAGAAAGCAGAAATGATATTTTAAAAATTCAAAGCAAGACAAAATTAAATACAAATGCCAAGTGAAGAGGACGATAAAATTTTCAAGTCTGTGGGCACAAAATCTGTTTCTGCAGTGTCCTCGCACAGTGGTTTCTTAAGTGGGAGATAGCCAGGGTTTGACCATGGTTCATAGAAGTATTTTCATTCATGGAAATACTGCAATGAGACAATGCTTCCTGTCACTTAGAAATAAAGCCAGCATCCCTCCCTTTTGCACATGTAGGGAACATACCAGAGGCAGAAAGAAAAGGAACATTTTCGTTTGGGTAAAGTACGTTAAAAGTAGTTATGTGGAACAGAGTTTGTTCTTGCTGGTACTGGAATTTCGTATAGGGATAAGGTAGGATGCTTATTAGAGGGATTGCCTTTGGCGTTCCATGTGCTGTCAGAATGCAAAAGTACTTTTCTAAACTTGTACAATAATGGATGGGTCGATTAGTAAGGTGGATGTGGAGGGAGAATTAGCATTGAGGAATAGAAAGGACCCTTAAAAAAAAGGCCTTGAAAACTATGGTTGCTGAGGACAATCTGTGAAGGCCAGAGTACTGGAGTGATTCTTCCCAGGCCAAATCAAGTTGTGTTTGCAGACCTGGAAGGAAAAGATGTTGTAGAATTAAATACACATGAGCTAGTATTCTAATGTCTGCATTGATTGACAATGAGCATAAAGCAAATAAATACTCTCAGAGAATTTGGTTAATGCAGAAATACTTTCTACTAAAGCCATAACCCTCTAACGTGGTACTTGGATCATGCTTTAGAGTAGATACAGCAATATTTCAAGGCTGATTTGAAGTCTTTGATGATGGATTTGTGCTGCCTTGTTGTTTGAAATGGATGACTGGTCTTCGTTTTCATATAAATGCCATATTTTCCAGTTAAAGTGTTTACTTTATAATAGTTTTAGAACTACAGAAATGTGAGGACATGAAATTCCTACACACCCCACGTCCAGTTTTGCCTATGACTAACACATTACTTTGGTTCATTCATCAGAGTTTATGAACCAATATCAATTCATTATGACCAGCTAAAGACTACACTTTATTCAGAATTCCTTAGTTTTTATCAAATGTCTTTTTTCTATTCCAGGGTCTCCCTGCAGATAGCTCTTATTTAATAGTTATGTGTCGTTAGGCTCTCATCGACAATGAGTTTCTGAGACGATTCTTGTGTTTTATGACCTTGAAACATATCCCTCAGTGGGGCTTTAGCCAATTGCTTTTTCATGATTGCACTGGGATTACGGGTTTAGGGGAGGAGGACCATGAAGGGGAAGTGCCGTTCTCACCATGTCACGTGAACGGCACATACTGTCAACGTGCCTTCACACCCGACCAAGGCTCACAATTGCCCATTGTGTGTCCTCTGCTTTGTCTTGACCAGGCTTTTGTCAGGCTTCTCTCCTCCCCACTGCCCCCTGAACTCATTCCACCCCAGAGCACAAGCACACCCTAAAATGGAGAGCACGCCTCACTTGTGGACTCGTTCTGAATCAGCGGCCCACTCTGAGACACGTCTGCTACCAACCCCACTGACTGTTATTCTTTCTCATTTGCCTGTTGGGATGCCATAATGAAACACCACTGGGTGACTGAATAGCAATTAATTTTCTCGCAGTCTGATGGCTGGAAGTCCAAGATCAAGGTGTTGGCAGATTTGGTTTCTTCTAAGGCCTCTCACCTTGGCATATAGATGGTCGAGATCTTGCTATGTCTTCACTTGCATCCCTGGTGTGTTTTAGTGTGTCCAAATTTTGTTTTCTTGTAAGGATACCAGTCAGATTAGATTACGACCCATCCACTTGACCTTATTTAGCATGTATCACTTATGAACACAATCACATTTTATGGTATTGGGAGGTAGGGCTTCGACATATGAGTATGGAGACACAGTTCAGCCCATAACACCCAGCCTCACCTTACCTACTGCTTAGTCCTTCCTATTGTACAAAAGAAAAGCCTTTTAGTGTTTGATTTTGAGGCATTTGCATATTTCTAAGATCCGAGTGTCCCCTTAATGACGTACATACATTCCGATAAATGCACCGTGAGGCGATTTTGCCAATGTGCACAGAGTGCATTTACACAAGCCTACATGTGATGGGCTACTATACACCTAGTCTATATGGTACAGCCTCTTGCTGGGAGGCTACTGCAGCCAAGAATGTTACTGTACAAAACAACACGAGATTAAATATGCACGAGAGCAAACTCTGCAATCAAGAGACACAGTAAACACAAGAGGTATGAGACTGCTGTGTGCGTAACAGTGCGTTTTACAGCAAACGTTTTTTTTAAGTAGAAAGAGTATACTCTAAAATAACTGTAAATTATAGGATAGTAAATGCACAAACCGGTAACACGGCTGTTCATTATCCTTATCAGGTTTTACGGACTGTACGGATTTGAATTTGCCGTGCTTCTACATGATTGGTGGGCCGCATAGTAGGTTTGGTTACAGCAGCCTCTCCACAAAGATATCAGTGATACATTGCACAACTCTAGATGGCTATGATGTCAGTAGGTGATAGAAATGTCCCAGCTTCACTATAACCTGTTGTTGTTGTTGTTGTTGTTGTTCAATTACAGTTGTTGAATCGTATGGGACCACAGTTATATGTGTGGTCCACCTTTGATTGAAGCATCTTATGCCACACATGACTGTAGTCTTTTTCCATCGGTATTTAAAGTATCTGTGCATTCTATATCATCTATATATTTTTTAAAAATTTTATCTTCCCCTGAGGACATTTTTTCATTGCTTTTTAGAGAGACAGGGAGAGCAACACTGATGCAAGGGAGAAGCGTGGATTGGTTGCCTCCTGTATGCACCTGGACTGCGGACAAACCTGTGTCCTAGGTATGTGCCCTGACCAGGAACCGAACCCATGATCTTTCTGTTGCAGGACGATGCTGCAGCCAACTGAGCCGCACCGGCCAGCGCTCTATGTCATCTGTATTTTTTCAATGACTTCATGAACTGAATTGGGATGACTCAGAGTGCTTGGTATCCAAAGGGACTGATCCAAGTGGGAATGTCTGAAGTGAAGATTGGCACGGACTAAGTCACTTTGGCTCTGCTTGGAGAAATGTAACAAAGTGTTGTTGTTGACACAGCATGGATGATGCCAGGTTCAAAATCTTAGTGTCAGAGGGCACTATAGTGACTCTTTGTCCAGCGAACCAGCCTAACTTGAATGTCGCAAGCAGATCCATTGTTTTTGGCTGGAGGCTGTAAGCCACCAAAAGAACCTGAGCACATTTTTATGACAGGACATAAATGACACTTTGACATGTCCATGATTTAGACAATCTGCTTGAAAACAACTACTTCATAAATTCTGAGAATGAAAAGCAAGTTGCGCTCAGCTCAGTTTCAGCATTTTTAGGAAGCATAAAATTGCAGACTTGTAAAAGAAATAAACAAAA